>LVTN01000330.1:42380-58088 GCA_001649415.1 Musa itinerans
ATACACATATATATATATATACACATATATATATATATACACATATATATATATATACACACACATATATATATATACACACATATATATATATATACACATATATATATACGCATATATATATGTATGTATGTATATATACGTATATATATATATATGTATGTATATATATATATATGTATATATATGTATATGTATATATATATGTATATATATATATACACGAAGATATTTTAGCTTAGATTTTAAACCCCTTGATAAAATTTTTAGAGTAAAATCTGGTTTTATCTACATAAATGGGATCCTTTTAAGACCTTTCCTGTCACATTCAAATCATAAATTACAGAACCAATTGGACAGCATCAAACACAAATATATGCTTCATCTCAAATATCCTCCACTTATTGCCACATATCTTTGCTTATGAGGCAATGAACATTTTGATGACCATGGAACAAGCTTCCAATGGTGCTCAACTACAGTTAAGTAATTTTAGGTCACCATATATTTACTCTCTATCTTTGATGTGTTGTACAAGGAACGAAATCAATGATTACTTCTGATGGTGCAATCTGCAGCTGGAGATGAGTCTCTCAAAGTGTCGACAGATGGTCGGGAACTCTCAAATGTGTTCATCTCAAGAAAAGGAAAGCCACAAGCTATATATTCTGGTTAGTGTTCTAATCATGGAGTTCTACCAGATATCTCATTATAGTAATCTTATGTACTCCGGTAGCGACAAGATCGCGAAAGAATTATGGTTTTATGATTGATGTTTGAACAAAGTGGCGCAGATCTTTGCAAGACCAATGGGTAGATCATTGTGTTGCTGCACTATGCATGGCTCAAATCCTGGTAAGGAACCGATCATGATCCTGAACTTGCATGGTTTTGACAAGCCATCAATTAGCATTCTTCTAACATATAACTGAAAAATACTCATTACTGATCTAAAGCTGATCTCAATACTTAAAGACTCTAGCAGTTTGCATAAGATGAGATTTCATGTAACCTTTGTATTAGGTTAAATGTGCTACAGTGCTTCTAATGTAGAAACAACACATGTATTGTGCAAGTTAGCTGTCAATTCTCCCTCGAACTAGACTTTCGTTAGCTGTCACTATGTGTTTATCCATCTCAATCTCCTCCGTCACCATGAGACTAATCATGAAAACTCCACTTTCCTTTCTCTCTCTCTCTCTCTCTTCTGGAATATCAAGCCCCTTTAAATCATGAAAACTCCACTTACCCTTCTCTCTCTCTTCTGGAATATCAAGCCCCTTTCTTCCGCAAGACATTCAAAGGTCAGAAGGTACGTGCGCGAAACTAGTCCTTTTGATAAGACTAATTGGCGGTGGTGATCAGGTACTACTAATTCTTAATGTGCTTTTATGTGTTCTGGAATTGTCATGTGTGATTTCATGCCATATATTATAGACAGTTGTATGCTTAATGATCCATTTCAGATCGTCTCCAGATACAGAGGATCAAACCCAGCTATGTAGTAGTTGTTTCCTCCATGATATATCGTAGCAGCAGTATCATTGGGTTTATCAACTGTTCTTGTGAATCATAAGGAGTGGGAATTGAGCCAAACATCAAAATAGCATACAAAGATATTTTTATTCTGAAGTGTCGTGCGTTTAGTAGTAAAAAATGTTTGCATATACTTCGGACCAAGCAATAGAAGAACAGCATGTTGGTTTCCAGCTCTCTCTCTCTCTCTCTCTCTCTCTCTCTCTCTCTCTCTCTCTCTCTATCTATGCGTGTATATTACATATATTTGCAGAAAGAAGTAAAGAAGCTATGATGAGGATTGAGAGATGGAGACGGTAACACACCTTAATCGACGCCTGACATTGTCGTTGGGCACCAGTTCGTGCACTTTACTGAAACATGGGCACTGTCGAAGGGTTGCGACTCGTCCAAGCGACTCAGAACTGAGCTATCAGATACGTCAACACTAGACGCAAACAAGAACGAAAAGGAAAAGGAGAAAGAACCACAGCGTGAAGGGGGAAGAAATCATCCATGGCGATTGCTGGTTGGTGGATGCATACGGAGTAGGAGCACATGGGAAGACCAAGTAAACAAATGGGCTTCCACCTGCCTGGAAGAACACTGTCTCCTATTGCCTGCCTATATATGACAAGACATATATATATAGAAGAAGAAGAAGAAGAAGAAGAAGAGTTTGAGAGTTGCAAGTCCATTGCACTGCAGCAACTTGGAGAAGAAAACTGGTGAGTTATTGCAGGCATGAATGATCTACTGGTACATCAAACTTGGAGTGAAGGTTCTCATAGGGTTCCATCGCAGGAACAGTAACTTGTTTACTTGGGTTTGGCTTTCTGCTGTTCTTGAGACTGAATCTTCCTGATTTTAGATGATTTTTTCTTTCCCATATAAGATTCAGAATGTTCAGGTTAAAACATCTTCATGTTGTTGATCTGCATTCATGTTAATCTTTGAGTGATGCCACGGTTTTCTTTTGCATGATCTGAAACCATGTTATTTTCATCACCATATTCTTGAGATCTGAGAGAAACAGTTCTTTAAACACAATTGTTTTGATGATTTACTATAGATTGTGAGCTTTCTGACATGGAAGAAAGGAGCATACATTGTTTCGATGATTTACTATAGATTGTGAGAGTTTAGTTCCTCAAAGAAGAATATATTGCAGATCAAAGAAGAAACCATAATTTGTTTTCCTATTGCATTGCAACCTCTATATCTTATTTTTCTTATTTGCTTTAATAGATTCTAACATTACTCTAACTAAATATGTGAATTATTGTTGACTAATTTAAAGTACATGTGATGATTTTTTTTGTCTTTGATTTATTCTCTTAAATGTTAGATAATAATCAAATTATAATTTTGGCAGATATAATATTAATTCGTCTGCTGTTGGAATTTATATGTATATCGAATAACGGTTAATGATATCGGATTATAAATAATGGCAACAGAATGACTCATCAGTCAAACTTATAAGGCTCGATTTGTAAATAGGTCAAAATTAATGACGAGGTGTACACCCAGCTACAGCTGGCTGTCGAGAGTCTGATGGGAACACAAACGTGGAAAGATCACGGCCGTAAGAATAGGCCTAGGAGCATTTTCTAGACCGTCAATCTCCCGACGTCCTCGGAAAGCCGCGTCCGCCCTCGCTGGACGTCGACTTATGAGGGTCCCACGTTCCGCAGGCTCCACGTATGCCCGCTTCTCTCTTGCTTGCCTCCGCCGTTTCACTTCGACGCGGGAATTAGGGCTGAGACCGGGATTGATGGTTCTTCCCCATGGATATGCGGTCGAGAGGGAGAGATCCCGACCGAGCAGCCGCGTTTGAGGGGCTTGCTTTCTACGGCGAGAAAGACGAAGACGACAATGGATCGGTATCGCGGATAAGGGTCTCGAAAAGATTGCGTCTTTCACGAGCCAGAGACCGCCGCCCGCCGCCCGTCGCCATGGAAGCGTGGCGTTGGGGTCACCCCCTCTTCGGTTCTAATAGACACTGGAAGAGAGGGTGGTCTTGGCATGGATCAAAAGGTGGTTTTCCGAGAGACGGAAGGAACCCTTTTCTACTGCAGGTATGCAGGTTCTTTAGTTCTGTGTTTCTCCTTCCATTGGAGTAGCGCTCTGTGAGATAAGCTAAATTCTCTTGGTTTATAATCTTCTCGCACCACTTCTATTCCCTTCTTGACAGAAAAAAATGCTACCTAGGAGGTTGATTTGTAACAATGATGGCCTTTTCGCTGATAGAGAGTGAGCAGTTGAATTTGATTTTCTTGTTATTGAAAAAAATGTCTTGAAAGTTTGAGTTAGGTTGTTAGCACTCACTGGACTGATATTTATATTCCTTCTTAATATCTGCCATGTTCAATGGAAAACTAATACAAGTAGTTTGAAAATTCTTAGCTACAAACAGTGGAGCATAAAACTTTTCAGCTTTGATGGTTTGGAAGCACATGGCTGTTATGTGGTTTATTGAACTTTATGGATTCTAGCATTTATTTGTTTTGGTTATCACCTTGATCAAGGTGAATGTGTAGAATATTTCTTTTATGAGGTCAAGAGAGATCTATGATACTAAAGAGTAGTTCTTTAACTTTTTCTAGTTCATAGTGATCTTCATCTACCAGCTTGAACTCTTTGTTACATTTTTGTTTGGTTCACTTGTCTTATTGGAACTCTAATTAGGTTCACTGAGGTGGGATGATCGAGGCTCTTTTGTTTGTACCCACAGATTTTATTTTTCTACTTATGCCGGAGAAGTAACAATTGATGGTTCATGAACTTCTGCTACAAGTATCTGTGATCTTCTATAACTGGAACTTGAAAGAATATTTATTTTTCTTGGCCTTGTTAAGAATCTTAAGTTGTTATGCTAGGCTGTGATAGGTCAATTTGATACTTTGTTTGGGTGCATTCAAACATCTTCAAGTAAAAAATTATTTTGCTGCTCAGCAATTTATTTCTTCTTCCTCTTCCTCCCTAAAGATACTTCACATTAAATAATGTGCTTACATTTGTTTTTTTCATGGCTTAGGTTCGAAGAGCCTGATGGATGGCAAAGAATGCAAACGTTTAACGAAGGAGGGTTCCCCATGTCCTGAGAGCTTTCCATCTCTTTTTAGGTACATTGCAACTAGATCATTTGCTGATTTTGATATCACTCACAGTCCTGGAGGAGATCTTGCATTTACTAAAGTAAGTTATTATCATCTATCCATGGATCAGTTTTGAGTTTCCAATGGCCAACTTACTACTGTCATGTATGGTGCATAACTCAGTATGCTTAGATTAACTTGTAGGTATCTTTCACCAATCTTTATATGATTACTTGTGTGCATGTAAATTATGACCTATTTGTGTTTAGGTATAATTTTTACAGATCCACCCTTTTACATGTAAATATTTTTTGGTCAAATATAATAACTTCAGTTGGTTCAATCATGGCATGAAACATTTCTCTTTGCTTTTCCTTTCCTGTTTCAGGTGCGAGAAGCTATCGGTGACAACATTCAGGCCAAAAAGCTCAGCATTTCCTCACCAACTTCACCGATTCAGATGATTGAGCACTATCATGTGCATTCTATTTCCATCAGCATGCCTGCATCACCTTCTGCATTTGATAGAGAACGTTCCAGAGGACTTCTTCAAAGTGAAAAAGGTGGATCATATACTACTAATGGGAAGATAAACCATCCCATTAGTGCTACTGCTGGCCTGCAGCAACAAAATCAGTCAAAGTTTCACTCTCAATCTATACCGATTGGAAATTCCCACACAAACACATCTCCAGAAATAAAGATTCTAGATTCTCTGGAGTGCCAACAGCAAATATCACGGAACAGTAGAATTAAGGACAAACACTACGAATCTTTTAAGACATGGTCTGGCAAACTTGAAAGGCAGATATCTAACCTACGAGGGAAACCACAGGAACCAGAGGAGGTAAATGATGCGAAGAATGCTAAACCAGAGGCTGTACCAGTGGTCGGCCGCTACTTTGATGCCTTAGAAGGGCCTGAACTGGACAAGCTAAAGGTATCTTTTTTATGCTATCTTGTTTATGGAAATTGCTAATTTGACATGCTTTTCATCTTTTACAGAGTTGCTTACCATGAAATTATGTATATCTGTTCCTGAACATAAACATGTTTTCAATATCTGTTCTGGATGAAACCATTAACACAAATTACAAAATCTTGCGATTTGGGTATGAGCAGAGTAAATGTATACAACTACACATACTCAAACTTATTTGAGAACACCATTAGAGATTTTAATTTTTTGCATGTAGGGTAGTATAGCATGGTTCCTCATTCCCCATTTTGTAATCATTTTGCAGGCATCAGAGGAGCTTATTCTTCCCAAAGACGAAAAGTGGCCTTTTCTTCTTCGTTTCCAAGTGTCCTCCTTTGGTATGTGCCTTGGCATCAGCAGCCAAGCTATCCTGTGGAAGGCATTGGCTACATCGCCATCCACGACTTTTCTACATGTAAGCCCGACCATCAATCTCACTCTATGGTGTATCTCACTTGCACTAATGGGCCTTGTGTCCGCCATCTATATGCTGAAGATCATATTCTACTTTGAAGCGGTATGCCGAGAGTATTACCATCCTGTACGAGTTAATTTCTTCTTCGCTCCATGGATAACCTGTCTCTTCTTAGCAATTGGTGCGCCTCCCTCAGTTGCCATCAAGCTGCATGCTGAGCTTTGGTATGTGTTAATGGCTCCAATATTCTGCCTTGAACTAAAAATCTATGGCCAATGGATGTCCGGAGGGCAACGCAGGCTATCAAAAGTGGCAAATCCTTCAAACCACCTATCAGTCGTCGGTAATTTTGTAGGGGCTCTGCTGGGTGCATCTTTGGGTCTTAAAGAGGGCCCCATCTTCTTCTTTGCCGTTGGGCTAGCTCACTACACTGTACTCTTTGTGACCTTATACCAGAGGCTTCCAACAAACGAAACACTACCAAAGGAGCTTCATCCAGTTTTCTTTTTATTCGTAGCAGCACCTAGTGTTGCCTGCATGGCATGGGCCAAGATTACTGGCAACTTTGGTTACTGCTCGAAGATTGCCTACTTCACTGCGCTGTTCCTTTATGCATCTCTTGTAAGTTTCTTGAACACCGTAGACTTGATTTTCAGTGACTGGTTTCAATAAGGTATACAAATTTGTGAGACCCTTCACAGTTTCTGAAATCACGAAGAAATTCATGTGTGATTATTGATTAAAAGCTGAACAAACTTTCACAACTTAATATTTCAATATTGTTTGATGTAAACATTAATTAGAGCAGGCTTGACACTACAAGTTATAAAAACAAAAAGATTTTTTGAAGCAGAAAAAAAAATGATGTGCTTAATGGTGATAATATTGGAACCAAATGACCCATAATCCTTCGAGCAATTATATTCATGTTCTTTTGTAGCATAATTGTGATGCAATAGAGTAGCATTTTTCTACAGCTGAATATGTACCATTGTTACTGTTTAGCTTTATGAATTGTGACTATTTACATTTCCACTTGTGCAGGCTGTACGGATTAATTTCTTCCGAGGCTTCAGGTATATTATGATTTGTTCTTCTGTCCGAGTTTGACTTATTGTAAATTTCTATTTCTCCCTCCCAAACTACTGCCTTTATAACTCTTCTATCAACATTGTAGGTTCTCGCTAGCTTGGTGGGCTTATACCTTCCCGATGACAGGAGCGTCCGTAGCAACCATTAGATACTCAGCTGAAGTCAATAACACATTTACTCGGACACTATCGATTGTGCTCACTGCCATCTCTACCCTAACAGTAGGGGTTATGCTTGTTTCAACGATCATTCATGCCTTCGTCCTGCATGATCTTTTCCCTAATGACATCTCCATTGCCATCACCGAAAGAAGAGTGAAAGCGAGCAAGGAACGCATGCATACGGTAACATCGAGCTCAGATACCGTGGACTTAGAAGCTTGTGCTCATCAAAAGTGGAAGACCACTTGCATCTGCCTGCTTCATCCGGGGTGAAGATATCTTCCACCACGTTCTTATAATGAAACCGATGAGGGCTTCTTTGGTGACGAATGAGATGTAGTGTGGAATAGATCTAGTTGTATAGTAACATTATACCAACAAGATAGGAAAATGATATAGCAGGCATACAAGTATATACTTTTTGCTGTACAAAAAAACATTTGCTTTGGTGAAGGATGGAAATCACGGAGAAATTATTGATTGTACAAATCAGTCGTTTCTTTTGCACTCCAAGTGAAACAGGATATGTTTGTGTAAGTAGTATATGTCTGGATTTGTAGTATATTAAAGATTATCTAAACCTTTCTTTTAATGTTTAATATGTTTGTTCTTTTCTCATCCTTTTACTCATTGCAACACATATATTTCATGTTCCCATCTGGGCCAAATAAAATCCGTTTCAGCATCTCGTAGTATAAGACAACATGCATGTAAATGGCAATGAGAACCATGATTGTTAGGGGACAACATGATCATCTGCATATTAATTATTCTCAACTGCACACAAGCTTTAATTTAAATAATTTGAAGTCAAAAACATATTACAGGGAAAACGAGTACAATCCGATGACACCTTCGCTAGATGATGCAGCCAAACTAAGTCAACTTGATGAAGATCAACTAATCTATTCTCTCATGAATTCCACCATCTTCTTCGTGATGTCAAGGCAGCTTTGTGTGTACTTTTAGCCATCTTCACCATGCTTCATCAGCAGAAAAGAAGTGTGGCGAACATTTCATAGGAAGTAAGTCAACTGCTGCTTCTTTCGTGAGCCACCATCGCCATATAACTCATTCCATTGCTTCAACTCGCTCATGATGGATCCCTCAGCTGCGAAGCTCGCCGCAACCTGGAAATTAGAAGATGAGTGATGGGTATATTGTCTGTCAAAAACTAAAGAATTCTGTCAATAAATATATCTTAACACAAACAGGTGAGTGACCATGATATGTTCGGACATATGATCAACTTCTCTCTTTTGTAAGGGTTCAACAAAACCGCAGACCTTTGCATCCAAGAACTCAATCTTTACGGTACGAGCTAGCAGACTTTTGCCCGTAGGCCAGAAACCATATCAAGTTCTTCAGCCTAGGACCAAAATGATTCCTTACAATGACCTAATCTAAAGATTACTCAAGATGCATAACTACGAGTACAAGGAAAAATTATGTTACATTCAGACTAGACGGCTCAGTAAGTTTTACTAGCATGAGAAACATTCTCATGATTGAAGGTTGTCTGTGGCAGCTACACCGTCCCATGCTGGCGGATATGCATCACCGACCATCTTGTTCTCGTCCGAGAACATTGGGCAAGTGATGGGCAGAGCAAGACTCATTGCTTCTGCACATGCCTTTTGCGTGCCACATCATGGTAATGAAGTCATTTCCGATACCATGTAAAATATTAAAAAGCCCTCTAGAGTAACAGGTTTATCATTAACACAGCATTATAGTAAGACTTATGATCAGTTGTAAAATCCCCCTCAGGTATCATTAACACAGCATTATAGTAAGACTTATAGCAACACTGAAATCCCCCTAAGGTGTCAATCTTCCTAGATCCAAATAATTGATAATGCACATTATAGTAAGACTTATGATCAGTTGTAAAATAAGACCACAAAAATGATCCAACTAATCCAATAACAACTGTATACTGAAGAAAACTGATGTGCAAGATGACTGCCAATTGATTTTCTCACTGGGAAAAATTAAGCTACAAACACAAATTTCAGTTATAAAACCATAGAAGAGAAGATGAACTCACTTGGTTCTTTGCCTGCCTCATGTCTTCCATGTTTAATGGTCTTAGGACAATTGTTTCCTCTCTATCTTCTACCTTTGTTTCTGAAGCCTCTGCTTGATTATCTTCAGCTTTTTTCTTCCTCTCCTATGGAGAAAAAAGAATGTGTTGTGAAGCCTGAAGCAAGAAAGAAATAGTTCGACAAAGCTTATGCTGATCACTAGAGCAACAAATATCATCATGAAACTTGAACCAGCTGGAAAGAAGTAATGCTACAACAGAACACTACATCAACCATCCAAGTGATAGAATGCAGGAAGATGCTCACATGACTAAGGTTGATGGCTTGATGCAACATCGAAAAACAATATAGACAAATATTCAAATAAAAACTCAACCGACTAAAACTTCATAATGTGAACAAACATCATGGGCGAAAGGGAACAAGTGGATAGAATATGTTCAACCTACTTGAACAAAAAAAAAAGGGTCTACTAAGAAATCAAACCACACAAAAACAGAAGAAAGAAAAGCAACCTCCATAATTTTAATATCTACATGATACAAATGAAAAAAAAAAACCTCTCATTTCGAAGCTGAGTAGTCAAATATACAAAGAAAGAACCGAGTAGTCAAAAATGAACGGAAAAAAAATGCAAAAAAAAGCAATACCAATTCCTTGAGTCTTTCTTTCTGAATCAGCTCCCTGACAGGACGATATGCTGCTGTGGTGCACAGGTTCTGCTTTCAAAAGTTGTCTTTAGTGAAAAAGACAATTTATTGCTTCATATCTGAAGAGGTTGCACAAACCTTAAGATCACTGCCACTGTACCCTTCTGTCATTGTTGCAAGCTCCTTAAAGTCGAGTTTTTCTTCAACCTTCTCCTTTGACAAAAGCGTCCTCAGAATAAGTTCCCTGCTCTCCTGGGATGGTAGACCAACCATTATTCTGTTAACAAGAAAAAGTGGGAAGCTTGGTCAACATATGATCATATCAGCTACTCTACGATGCAAGCTGACGGTAGGGGAAAGAAAACACATGACAGACCTGCGCTCAAACCTCCTAATAATTGCTTCATCAAGATCAAAAGGTCTGTTCGTTGCTGCAAGAACAAGAATACGTTCCTCTGGCTTTGTCAGCAATCCATCCCAATGAGTCATAAATTCATTTTTTATTTTCCTCATTGCTTCATGTTCACCAACCCTGCTTCGTTGCCCAAGCATGCTATCAACCTCATCAACAAAAACAATAGTAGGGGAAACTTTTGCAGCCAGGGTAAATAATGCTCTAACATTTTTCTCATCTTCTCCAAACCATTTTGAAGTGATGGTAGACATGGAAACATTTATGAAACTTGCACCAGCTTCATTCGCTATAGCCTTAGCAAGCATTGTCTTCCCTGTTCCAGGTGGCCCAAACAGTAATATTCCTCGGCAAGGCTTAAGAAGACCACCTTTAAAGAGGTCTGGCCTACGAAGAGGAAGCATAACAAGCTCCTGAAGTGATTCCTTGATATCATCCAAGGCACCTATATCATCGAATGTCACTCCAATTTCACTTGCTGGGATAACCTCTGGTCTGATCCGCTTTTCAAATTCATTGTCAGGAGCAACTTCCTGAATGCATGTGAGAGAGGATAAAGTTTATCTAAAATCCTATAAGTCAGTGAATTTTACACAAGCCATCTAATATAAACCAGAAGTTGCAATTCAGCTTGGAAAAGGCTCCCAAAGAGGAAAGATAATGTTTTTGGACAAAATGTAAGAATTATTTTTTCGACTTACCATATTTGAACACTTCTGGTGTCATATTTTATGCCAGATTGCTATTTTAGTCCCTATTCAAGTACTAGATGCCTCTTTAGATAGAATTCAGAAAATTATCTAATTAACTATTTTTGAAAGGTCTACTTATTAAAGAGTCTCATAAACCTATATAATGGTTTACCCCCTTGATGTATTAGTAAAAGTGATAAAATATTTTCTTCTTATTTAATGGTATAAGAACATCATTCGTGTGTGAAGAGTGTCTGAGACCAAGAGCCCTCAGTGTGAGGCATTCCCCAGAAAGAATCTGGTTTATCACCTTCTTCTTATAATTGTCTCAAATCTACTCACATTTTTGTCAGAATATGTAAGAATCAGATAGTATTATATGGTTGGCAAAGTTAAATTTGGGCTACACATATACTATGTGTTGGCCAATCAGCTTAAGCATTTGAATTGATTGGTGTTTGGCTATCATATTGGCACCTAATAAGTTCAGCATACCTAACAAAGTCGAAAATTCAAAATTTCGTTTAACCTTCCATAGAAAACAAGTTTCTCTCTAAGGATGTACGTAACAACCTATTATCATGTTATCTTGAAGCACATATGTAAAAAATCAACACAAACAGTCAAAAGGAGAAAATAAAGAGGAATTAGCATACAGGTGCTTTTGGCGGTTGAGATGGAATGACACTGTCCTTCTTCACTACAGGAACAGACTTATCTAATTCAGTTTTACTTTCAGGAGGTGAAGCTTCAGTTTTTGTCTCAGATTTTTTGGCACTTGTTGAGTCTTCTTTTCCAGATTCCTAGAAATTAAATAGAGTAAAGGTAAGGGAAATCTTACAAAATAAAAAGTGGAAACCATGGCTACAAACCTTCATTGAATCAGCACTTCCCTCAAGCTGTGCAGTTCCCTTAGCATTTACCTTGTTTTCTTGGAATATGCTTAATGCATGGGATAGACTGATCAATAAACACACAATTAGAATCACAAAATTAAAAAAGAAAAAGCCTCTCCCTGAAAAAGAGATGATAAAAGCCAAAGTATAGAATCCACTAGACCTCTTTGAAGAGATTACAAGTTTTCCATTTCTGTATTCAGGATCTGTGATATTCATCAAGTGGTATGAAATTGCTGACACTACAATTTCCTCTATGTATTTACCAAGAACCATTGTGTCTGTGAGGCAGATTGAACCCAGATCATCACAATCAAGATCATTTCTTGCAAGTACCTCGGTAATGTGGTTTCTGTTGTCTTGAAATTGAATCATTTTCATGTCTTCTTCCAATTGGGCTTTCCAGTTAACAAGGTGAGTCTCATCTTCAGGTGGCTTAATCTCTATATTGTATGGGAACAAAAGACTGAGCTTTTCATCCACTTCTCTAAAGTCACTTCCTGCTTCCACCTTCCTTGAACCAAGTATCAACACTTGTCCACTTATCCTTTTCAACAACTTCTCGAACAGGGAATACATTCTTTTAGAAATAAATAGAAGACTATCAACATCCCTTATATATAGGACAATAGGACTGTTCTTGGATATTGAATGCAGAACCTGGGAGCATCCAGCATCAGCCATTAGTTGAGCTAAGCATGTAAAATCAAACATGAAAATTTTCTAGCACTCAAATGATCCTAACCTATCAACTCCATCATGTCAGACCTTAAAAAAGACTCCAGTATGACCAGAAAGGTAACACTACAAAGAAACAAGTACCTTGTAAAGTGACTGTACAAGTAGTTTCTCATCAAAAGACCAGCTTATGGTTCGTTTGAGGAGAGCTGCATTCAACCAGAAGCTATGAGGAACAAAAGTTATACATGTTTGTCAAGAATCATACACCAACAGTGACAACAAAAAGAATAATAACAAGTGGTAATAATCAGTAAGAATCCATATTCATATAAGATCCAGCAAAGTTTATGTTAACATTTAATTGCACCCTGCTCTTTCCATTATTAGGGCAGTGGGAACAAAAATTAACAGCAAGGTCATACAGAATAACTAATGCATGAAAACCAAAGTCATATAATGAGAATCTTGAGTAACTACAAGTATCTAAATCTATAAACAGTAATTTGTTGGGAATAAAGATGAGTTTGACCCAATCCATGACCTTTTGATAGGAGAGGATAAGGTGAAAACACTCACGGAGAAACTAAGTTAGACTAAAACATGAAGCAACTTGCATAGGCAAGAGGTAATATCAAGTTAGGTGATGGCCCAATTCAAAGATTGAAATTTCGTACCGCACAAGATGGTACAATCGTACCACGTACCGAATTGGTATGCTTAAAAAATATTAAAATTAATTTTAATATTAAATAATATTAAATATATATAATATAAAATCATAGAAATATAAAATAGCTAACGATGGTGTGCTTAAAACGATATTAATATGTTATATTTAAATGATATTAAATATATAAAAAATATATAACTTAGCAATGCCCGAACCCTAGGCGAATAGCTGCAGTTCCGAGGGATGACAACGGGTGCCACAGCGAAGGAGTAGAAGAAGAAGAATTTTCTTCGGTGTCGAGCGAATGATGGCAGCGGGCGCTGAAGAGCTACAGCGTCGAGGGAGCGATGGCAACGGGCACCACAGAGAAGAAGAAGACGATGAAGAAGAAGGAGGAGGAGGAGGAGGAGGCGGCGCCGGGTACTATTTATCGAAGCTTCTCCCTCTTTTTCGAACGTCTCTTGTTATACTTAGCCTCGCCGCAGCCGGGCTGATACCGCCCGGTAGCAAGCGGTCCGCGTGCCGGTCAGGCAGCGGACCGGTATGTACTGCCCGTACCGGGCGGTACCATTTGGTATTGCAAACCTTGGCCCAATTTTTGTTTGCTGCACTCGTCTGTAATTGCAATACATCAAATTGAGTCAATGAAGGTAATATAACAAGTGAGCAATTTTTTATATTAGCAAGCTTCCAGAACAGGAGTTCTGAGTTGGCGGTTGTTTGCCTGTTTCTGTGATTCTCCAAATAAAAGAATTCCAACAGAATCATGCTTCATGGATAAACACTTTGACAGCATGTTTTGTGAAACACTTGCATTCATGGATTGCTTTTCCCATGCTGCACAACTCATAAAAAGCAGTTTCTACCAGTCCAGTTTAGGTAATTTGTTTCCTGTGCTAGTGAATTAATTACAGAGTGCAAGCAGATCCAATTAATCATCAACTGAATGAACTGAATATATATAGCTAGCCTAGAATACAACATTTGCTACACTTAAAGCGGAAAGCATCTTCAATGTCCTTTGAAAATATATCCTACAGGCAAATCAATAATTTATGGAGTGGCATGTATTCTTAAATGCAGTTTCATTAAACAGTTCAAACCTTAATCTTTTTTCATCTGGGTTTCGTTGGTACATAGTTGCAACATTTCAAGCTAGCCTGATTCATGTTCAGTAGATGCATCAGAACTTGTCAGTTTTAAAAATCTCCTAAAAATGTTGTTTTATGTCAGAATGTAGAACTTCACAAACCATTAAAAATGTTGCTTCATGATGTTGTTGCCAACAAAAGAAATGAATTTATTATAAGGCCCTATTAATTAAATATCTGGAAATAGTAACCTGGATTAAGAGGAGGGCATTGTGTCCCTAGGCAACTCATATCAGCAGAAGCAGAGGCATTTCTTCGAAGCTTTGGCGCATTACTGGTGCTTTCCGACCTACCGTAAGAACAGAAAGGCAACAGTCAATAGATCAGATATAATAGCCTTGCAGTTATTCATACATAGATTTCGTAATAGTATTTTGTTCTCTAGACCTTGCATTTATCTCAAAACCACTGCTTTGCCTGTGCAAATTTCCTGCAAATAATGTCCGCAAAGGTATTAATGAGCCTTCACAACTAATAACAAATTTTTTAAGAACCTGAACAAAAGAGTGATGTCACCTGAAAATTAGTGATCTCATATTTTAAAATTACAACCATTTACTTCTACCAATTTATTTAAATTAGATAAACCTATATATTAAAAGCATAAATCAATCCATGAGGAAAAAGAAGCTACCTCCAGTTGCACAACTTTAATGGGGGAAAATAATTATGAATCAAACTTTGTTTCATGTTTGTCAATACAGAAAAGAAAATGTCACTTGGTTAAATAAACCTAATTAAAAGGAGTCAACCATCCAAAGTTCAATTTCCAGTTCGTTCTTGTATGAGAAACATTTTTATTTCACTTGATTGTTCATATAGAATGTAAGAAAGACCTTAAAAGATAATCAATCAACCACAGCAAACTTCCAACTTCCAATTGCAATACTTTAAATAAAGACAGGACAAGGTATCCCTACTAGTAACTTTTGGTTCCTCTCTCTGAGGCATGATTGAAAGAGACCCAAATAAACCAGACATTCGCTCAAGTGTTGTCTCAGATATGGATCTTTTAAATGTCTGCAGAAAAAGAAAAAAATCAACTTAAATAAGTGCTGAGCCTTAGATTAACCTCTTCAAGACTTCATTGTTGATATCTAAAGAAAATGAACAAGAAACAAACTCTAGTCAAGATGAAACTTATGCTTACAACACATGGCTAATCAGTAACATGGATCATAGGCAAATACCAAATGGTGATTTTAAAAAACATATATATATATATGTGTATATATATATATATGT
>LVTN01000330.1:58097-95193 GCA_001649415.1 Musa itinerans
TTTGTTTCTCGAGGAAAGAAATTTCCAGGCTCTTTATATATATATATATATATATATATATATATATATATGTGTGTGTGTGTATATGTGTATATATATATGTGTATATGTGTACATATATATATATATGTGTGTATATATATATATGTGTGTATATATATATATATATATGTATGTGTATATATATATATATCTGAAGAAGGATGTAATTGACTGCTTAATACATAACAGGACAAGCTTCATAAATATTTTAATAAAATTGTGAAATCTTACAGAATCTTTAGGGGCACTTCCGTATTTGCTTTGTATCTATAAAAGAAGATTCGTTGCTTAAGTTAGCATAAAAATTTTCTAAATATAAAGACAAAATTAATGAATACACATACCTTAAGTGAAAAATCAGTAATATCTAGCAACAGCAACTTTGCCTCGAAATAGTGAGCCAAAGCTTTAGCAAGCATCTGCTGATAAAGTTCTTCCCATTGAAAACATATTTAGACAGATTTAGCATAAAATAGAAATGTATTCATCGATAGATGGAAACCAAAAGTCCAACGAACTATCACCCAGAAAAAGGACTACCTGCAGGGCCAGATACTAAAATAGCACGACTTGCAGGAGAAAGGTTTCTAGTGTACTTAGAAAAATCTGCTTGCTTCAGATGAACATAGGCTGCACTTGTCAGTATCACTCGAGTCTGCTCACTATCATTGACAATAAGAAAACCCAGAGCAATAAGAACTGGCAGAGCAAGATAACAACCAAAATATATAATTTAGCATTTTTAAAATGTAGAAATCTTGAAAAATAAGGTCACATTCTCAATCTACAAGCAACTACCACTAGCTATAGGTAACAAACACTAGTTAAAGCATGCAATGAAGACAAATGCTATGTAACATCTAGTTTCAAGAACAATTCATGGTTTGTTATCAAACCCAGCTGACCCCAACTTCTCTTGATAGAGACCGTAGGGCAATCTACCACCAGCATTAGCTTCAATAACATTGTAAAAATAAAATAAAAAAAATAAGAAAAATACAAAGATACAAGTGAAAATGAAAATCAAAGTGTCACGAAGTTATTTTTAGTAACTTGAGGTTCTAATCATAGAACCAAAATAACTAAAGACATGAAAATGAAACTTTTGCGAAAAACAAAAGGGCCTTACCCCAGCCAGAGTACTATAGTAATAACCTCCAGAACTCCACCGTGTAGCAAGCTTAAAGATAGTTTCTTTGTTCAATGAAGCACTCCTAAATTCTATTAGTCATGCTCTTCATGTTTCTTTGTTCTACTTTCCATATTAGGAATTTCCAGTTCTTCCCCATTCTAAAAAGCTTGCGTAAGTACATGGGCCCCAGGAATACCCCATGGGTTTTTAAATTTATCCAATTCAAATTTGACAAAGCTGGATTCAATAAAGACTGGTTTGATGTTCGATCGCAGAACACACACCAATAAATTCATTTCTTTTCTGATCATCCATTTTACTGAAGATTGAAAATCTCTCTAAAAAACTATAAATCTACTCCTCATCCAAATAACGAGAACGAACATCAGGGCCGTTAAAAGATGGCAGTTCCATTAAAATAGATGGGATGCTTATCCTTTAAAGAAACTAATTGTGGAACAGGATCCTTGTCGAGACATCCGAATTGGTTTGTACATTGTTGTACAAGTGATAGGTCTCAAGGTCGAGTTCACGTGTGAGCGACATATACACCATTTAATGTAATGGAAATATCTTTCCATTTTTGAAAAAAAAAATCGTGGAACATGAAAAGACATAAACAACATCTACACAAATCTTACATCATAAAAGCATTATATTCGGAGACAAATCTGATGCAGTTCTTGAAAAGGTATAGAAAACCCAAAGTAGAATAATTCACTGATCACATAACTAGAAGATGTCCTGTTTTTTCTTCAAAGTTCCAATTATTTCCAACCCCACACATGGAAAATTCTGTAGTTCTCGTTATTGAACATGACTTAAGTCAAAGGGGAGCAGCATTTGTGTTGTCCATGAATTAGCAATCAGGCAAATAGAACATTTCATTGATCACACCAAGTATCGTGTATGCTTAATTCCCAAGAACTCGTGATGCTACGACTATTGAATGCACCAAATGATGATGGCGAAGGAAACAGCAACACAACCCGGACGACTTTTACCTGAGATAATAGGGGAATTGATCGAAAGTAACTTTGCTGTCCTTCCCTTCCACGACCAGCCTCTTCAATTCCTGCTCAATGTTCTCGCACGTCACGCCGGAGAAAGATCCTGGTTGCGGTGCCGCCCAC
Source organism: Musa itinerans (assembly GCA_001649415.1). Classification (NCBI taxonomy): domain Eukaryota; kingdom Viridiplantae; phylum Streptophyta; class Magnoliopsida; order Zingiberales; family Musaceae; genus Musa; species Musa itinerans. The sequence goes on from LVTN01000330.1 coordinate 60,405, forward strand.
CTACTCACCGTCTGCCCCGACGCCAACCCCAGCCCGACGCCGAGGCCGAGCCCAAGTCCCAGCGCCGACATGACGATATGTTTCTGCTCCATCTTGTCACCCCCAAGAAATCTCCGGAAACCCTCAAAATTTCTTTCTTCCTCACTAAACGTCTCCCCGGCCACAACAAAGACAAAGTACAAATCATAATCCTTCCATTGCGTTCCAGATACGAATGAAGGACTCCAATGAGGAAATCATAGACAGAAACAGAAATGTCGGAATTCGGTGACGCCGGAGGAGAAGACACACAATCCGAGTGTACTCAAGAAAACAACAAAAGATGCCTTGTTTCTTGATTCAACGTCAATAAAGAGAGGGGGAAACGGAAGACGACCTCGGAAGGAAGGGGAAAAGAAGAGAATTCAAGATCCGATCTTTGGGATTCGGACAGGAACTTACCAGTCTTTTGCGTTTCGAGTTCTTGTCCTCCGAGAGTCCGGACGAGACTTCAACCGCTTCCTCTCGTTGGTTGGAGACGCTTGATATAGGCGCGGGTCTCGCGGATCGGAAACCCTAAATAATCGCCGCAAAAAGGGCTCGATTTGGAGGCCTGTGTCCTCTCTTTTTGAACAAGGAGCGGGTGTCCAGCGAGGAGTTACCCGGGGCAAGTGCAGCTAACGCTGTTCCGGCCACTCCAACCTACTTGCCGGTGAGTCGATCTGCGTTTAAGAGCTGCCGAGCCTTGAAACCGTCGCCGAATACGGCCACCGGGCTTCGGTATCCTTCACGGCGGACCATCCTCCGCCGTCCGCGTTGCTCGAGATGGGCAACCCACCGTGGAGGTTCACTGAACATCGCAGTTGCACATGCCGAGGCGCCTTGCATGCCTCCCACGTGTCACGAACACCCGGCGCCGCAGGTCGGACTCCATTGGCGACTGGCGGACGCGAGCGTGCGGACGGGGAGGCGTTGGCTCCCGACCTGCTTTTGCCGACGCGGGAGAGGCGGACGCACCTGCATGCTGGTAGAGGATTCGTCGAGATCTGACCCGCACGCTCCCCGTCCGGAGGAGGAGAGCCATCTGACAAGCTTGTGGTCTTGATCTCATGCAAGCACGAATCCTCACGTGCCACGAACCAGTCGAGTGATGTAATGCGGCACGCATCTCAAAGTCATAGAGCCTCATAGTGGTAATACGGAAACAACAGCATGATACCATCACTCGCAAGGGAGCTGTACGAAAAGACGGAAAGGGACAAGCATTTCGAACTGGCTATCTCGATCCAAACGTAAAGCACAAAGGAGCGTTCGTTCATGTCTTCACACACTAACTGAAACAAGAATTACATATCAGAAACCGGGGCAAAGCATCGAAAGCAAAGCTGGTCCAAAGTAGAACAATACAATCACATAATCATGCTCATGAAATAGAAATGTTCAGTTCTTTCTGAGGCGACCAAGACTGAGAAGAACAGAGATCAGTACTCCCATTTCTTCAACTCCATACCATCGGGTGGAGTACTCTCCACTTTCTTGGAACCAACCTCGTTCCAGTTTGTGGACAGCACCGTGCCATTTGATTCAACCTATATTTGAAAATAAGAACCGAGTTAAACATACATACATACATACATATATGTGATATCAAAATGGCAACATAGAGAGACAAGTTTCGGAAGGTCTAGATAGAGTCTAATAAAAAAGCAAGGCTGCAACAAGAACAGGTCCAGTTGAGGCTGATATCTAAGGATAGTCTGAAAGCAAGAATAGGTGGTTCTTACGAAGGATTTGGCCATTGCTCGTCTTACGTCGTCATCATAATCTTGGTAAATGTCCTGGAAGAATTTGTTCAGTGAAGCGTCGCTGTCTAGTTTCTCCTCTTTTTCCTGGAGATATAATGGCCAGTAAGTGGCAAGGAACATGCAGATCTCAATGGCTACCACAAAATTGAGATACATAGGTCCACACATACCAATAAAAATGCTATTTTCAGACCAATAATATAAACTGGGGTAAATACAAGACAAGTAGCAGTCTTTCATGCGTTATGTTATTTACATACCTCCTTCTTTACTTGTGCTTCCAGTTTGTCCCAATCAATTTTGGATTTTGAGGATGGATATGACGGTCTCTGCTCTTTAGAAGCTGCGGATTCGGTTTTCAGACTAATAGTCAGTAGGTGAATATCCAAAAAAGCAATAAAAATTGTAAATTTAGTGCTACTGCTACAAACATTCAAGATTCTAAAGAATAAACATAGTAACATACTCAATTTTTTAACAAAATTCCCGTATTGAATATTTAATGAGCATATCTTCAGAAGGCATCAATATAAAGAAGTTACGAGGTCACTAAGTACCCGATAACTCATAGAAGAAACAAAATAGAAAGAAGGTATATCTGTTGACAAGATTTAATATAATGGAGAAAATTGTGCACATAGAGAGGCTAAACATATGGAATAAAATCGTGAAAAATCTCGGATAGGTGTCTTTATGAATATATGATCTTTAAGATGTTAAAGGAGCATATGTGATATTTCTCTGAGGGAATGCTTTCTATGACATGCTCTAAGAGAACTCTGGTCACAAGGAAAGAAAGGCACTGCCTGAGAGACAAAAGATCAAATAAACAACAAAGACTCTTTGTCCATGAAGAAATCAGTTTTTGTCAGAATAAACTACTTTTGATCAAACGAAGACAAGGGAAGATCTGAGTTGGGCAGAAACGATCTAACTTAGAAGTGCCAATGCCCATTATAAGCAGCACTATATAAGAAGATATTATAGTTTCACAGTAACCACACTACTATACTTGCCAAGAATACCAATTATTCCGCTATTTTGGTAGAAGGAAATGGAGTATTATATTCAGCAAGAACAATTAATGACCCACCTGGCAACGTATTAATCTTTTGGGGAACTGTTTTCCTGTCACTGTACTCTAATGAAGTCCAAGTAATTGCTTCAGCTTTTAAAAGACGGATTTCAACTTTTGAGGGCAACACTTCAAACCTGCACCTCTCTGGTATAATCTGTTTGATACCCAGGCACATTTTAAGGAATAAGGAACTAAACCAGACATGAAAAGCTAAAACCAAAAAAATGCATCAGAGTGATTTAGCAAACTAGTTAGCCTATCTAAAAGAGTAAAAAAAAAAACTTCATGTACATAAAATGGCCTCGAGTTAACTGTACAAACACAAAGAGAACCGAAGGAAAGAGTTGATTACAGAATTAGAAAATGCAGGATCAAAAGGATAATAATTCCTTAAAGATATTTGATTTTGGATTGTCCTGTGTGTGCCCTTGCACCGCTAACATTTGGATAACTCACCTCACCTAGTCGGTGAACTAACTAGTCTCCATTGCAAGTCAAGTCTACCTTAAAACAAATTTCCTCATTTTCTTTTCGTTTGAAACTGCCCTTGATTATGGAACGACATGGCATCTCCTATAAAAATGGTACATACATGCGTCATTAAAATATAATATAGTGTAACTTAAAGATGCAACATTTACCAAGGACAGTAGTCAGTATATAATGATTTGTTTGTTGTTCCTGCCTTTGGTGAAGCTATCTACAGGTTTTCATGCTTGATCATTTACTGCATGTGGCCCATAGAAACAAACTAACAAGACAGCTACTTCTCTCAGGTAGTACTTGATCCAGTGAGGGACCAAGGTGCATCTGCAACAACGGTCGCATAAACTGACAACATATTTCACCTAAATGATGATCAATAGCAAAAAAAAGATTCTTATAAGTTCAAAAGACTCTGCAATAATATTCTCAATATATGTATGAAGCATGAAATTCCTAGAGGGCTTGTGCGCAATCTACTTTGTGACACCCAAGTCCAAGCTAGCATCAGACAATATAACACTGAACTGGAAAGCATATGATAACCCTTTCTTAAAGGACATTGAAGCAGTAAATGCTTCAGTGAGGTAAAAACTTAAGGAAACATATGAAATGATGCAGAAAAAGGTGTAAACTTCACACACCAAACAGCACTCTTTGATGAATGGGTCATAATGGAAACAAAAGCAGAAAACTCGTGGAGGATCAGTTGACAGTCTCATGTACCATACAACAATTACTATCAGAACAGCAGTAGAATTGTCTAGAAAACCATATACCTTTCCAAATAAACGAGGTTGAAGATTATACTGTTCCTTCCCAGCTATATCTATGATAACACTCAACTGCATGATAGCAATCAATAATCATGTCAATGTTGTAAAAATATTAGCGGATAAGCTGATACAAGTAAAACATCAAAAGAAAAAAAAAAAGTATCTCATGGAAGAGCATACTATTTGTTCCCCAAAATCAACAGACACATTTTTAACAGGAATGCCCTTGGCAAAAATGGTCAAGACCACCTCTGTTGGAGTATTATAGTAATCATGCCTGCATTACAGAAGAAAAAGAAAAGAAGATAGAAAAAAATAAAAAATATTAAGTCAAATCACACAGGATTATACAGAAACGAATGGAAACTCAAACCATGCTTTTACTCATGTAGAATTACTGAAGATATCAAAAATCAAGAAATTATGAATGAACTTTTTTTTTTAATTCACTTGTGAGGATCATATAGCTTCCAATCGAAATTGACAATATTGTCACAAAAATTAAGCACCTAAAGAGATTTGTTCCAGAGCTAGCTTCATCTCAGATCCTTAGTATTTCCATTACATATATTAGGTTAGATTTTATGTTTATCAGCTTACCCTATTACATGTTAAGTTTCCAAGTCAATTAACAACCTAGCTACTGGAATATTGAAGTCAAGGCTGCCATATAACCTATTCAGTTATGTCAGTTCCATCAAGAGAAAAGAATTTAATCAAAATCTGCACAAGGCTTTGCAGGAGGAGGGTAACTATCATCTGTAAGAAGCATTCAAGTGATCGTTCTGCAAGGTCAGCTCGCTTAGCTTTTGTCAAATCAAGCTAATGGAGACAATTACCACAAGCACAGATAATTACTTAGTTTGAAAAACCACCTGTACTTTGGTTTGTTTGTCACTTCCTCGACCAAATCTGGTAAAACAGGGGTGGACTGAGAACCATTGACAACTTCAGTAGTAGTTCTATTTGATGAAGGGGATGATGTACTTGGTAAAACATTGCGCCTTACTTCCTTTGGCAAACCACTTGTCTCCTCTGCATATATATGAAAATGATATGAGGATATATCAAGAAGTAAATGTTCCACGTTAATAGAGATTGTAACAAGCATGGTTTGTCTTACCGATCCATATTGGTGTACCGACTAACTGTCGGTATGGTACATACCAGTATACCAACACATGGTACGGTGGGGCATACCAATAAACCAATATATACCGCCTATATAGGTCCTCTGTCGGACTCGTACATGTCGCTTGTACTGAGCGGTATATCGCGGTACGACAAACCTACTAACCGGTAAGAAATCATATGCAAGCTTCCTACTTTATAAGAGTAGAAAGCAACCCAAAATTGATCTCTAAGCAGGAAAGAGTATGATGGCACAGACATATGAGGCCATTTGACTCAGTTTTGATGAAAGTCATAAAAGATGTGCAAATGTAAGCTACTCTTCGACTTCTTGAAGGAGATGTTTTGAACCGTCATAAAATAATACAAAACATCCAAATATATATTATTTGTTACCATGGCATAACAGCAGGATAAAACAGGATATCATTTTAACAGGTACTCAAGAAAACACATTAATCTATAACAGAGAAATGTACCTGCAATAAAGTAATCACATTCATTGATCAATTTGGTGAATCTTGAGTCACCAGGTGCTAACAGAACACCTGCTTCGAGAGTTGTCTTTGCAGTCTGAAACTCTTCAAGCTTGATACAAGCAATACTGTAGGTGGCAACTTACATTATCAGATCTTTCAGGGAGAAGGAAAAACTCAAAATCACTTTAATAGAGTTGGAATGTCACAAACATCAACCTATGGAGTGTGAAATTTGTATAAGCAAGCTGCCAAATTAACACAATGATAATAGTATAGTCCATATGATGTGAGCTGCTTTCGTCAACCAAGCAGTGAAGGATAAATTTGTACTTCTCAGCTTAAAGATACCCACAAAGGCATCATATTTCATGAGATATAATGTCCTTTGAGGATGAGCTCACAATTGTTCATACATCTCAGTCTACTTTGAATAGTAATCCACCACAGTGGAAACCTATATTTTCACTAACTAGTTGAACCAACCATATAATCAATTATAATGTCACAGCTAGGTGAGCAAATGACACATTCCAACATAGAAAGAAACTAACCAACTGATAACTAAAACATATATAAGGAAAGTTCATCAGAAGAAACGGCAAGCAATTTTTGTTTCAAAGGCATTCCACAAAAAATACACTCCTGGTATTGACCAACAACAGAAAAGGTTATGGAATAGATAGAACAAAAGTGGCATAACATAAATGTAACTTCACAGTTAAGTTATCAATAACCTCTGATGATGAAAGTCTAGGCTATTGAACTCTCTAGCTAGCACAATTCTCACCTACTTATATGATAATCACAAAATATATGGTTTATATGCACCTTCATAAAAACAAAAGATATATAAAACTTCAACCATAAAAGCTACAGAGTATAACATCAACAAGCATCTTTAACTGACCCCTTGCGCAAATAAGCTTTAGTCATTGAAGGATCAAGCTCTATAGCCCCATTTGCATCTGCAACAGCTTCTGAAAAACAAAAGGATTGAAGCTGCAGTTAATCGCCTTAGATTGAATAAAAAGAAAGCATGATGAAAAAGCAACAACCCTAGACTACATTCCATGTCATGCATATTATGTTGTATAGTCCAAAAGACAGAAAAGTTAGTAGCGCATCCCTCGTAGTTGTCTAACAGAGTTAACTTCTAAAGAAGACGACCTGCAACAAATGCCATTAAAAGTATAGGACTCTTATCTCACATGTGAATACAAACCAACGTACCATGATCGCTCTGCTGTCATAGAAATTGTAGTCAATCCAGAGCATTTCAGTTCTTGTGGGTCGAGAGGGCAACGAAATAGGGGCTTAGTGGCAAAAGACCTTTGGATTGACTACAGCAAGCCAAATTTCCATGATTTGGTCTTGATAAGATGAGATGGTGGATTCAAGATTTGGCTAATCTAAAACCCGGAAAACCTAACAAGGAAATTGGAGAACGGCATAGGACGAGCGTACCGGTGAAGTTTCCGAGCTTGAGATTGGCCTGGGCGCGATCGGCTAAGATATCTGCGTTGCCGGATTCCAGATCCAAGGCCTGGGTGTAGAGATCGAGGGCGAGGTCGAAGTTGTCGTCGACGAAGGCCTCCTTCGCCCTCTTCCCCAGATCCGTCGCCATTGGAGAGAGTGAGAGCGAGAGAGAGCGCGCGACAGAGAGATTCCAAGGAGGTCAACCAAGTCGAAAGAAATAGGAGAGGGGGCCCGACGTAAAGGCAGCAGGGCAAAAGCGTTCGGATTCCATGCAACCCTGCTTCTAAATGACATCCTCCGGTTACGGGATGTGAGCTACGAGAACAGCCTACTGGAGGTGGAGCCCAGTCTCGTTCTTCGAATAAGAACCCTCCGATCGGAATTTGAGGCGCACATCGTCGGAGCGAATCCTCCCTAGGATTCATGAATCTGAGGAGCCCGAGTTACCATACGTGAAAACTACACTCTCTATTGGTCTTTTTTCGAGGTCCCACAGGTAATGACCAATGACAGCTCATTTATGTTGTGTTTATGTCTGACAACTCTAACTCGAACGTGGATTTGTTAAGAAATATTGTAATTACATTTATGCCCCTGTGGGACTTCTGCTCAAAGTATTGAGGTCATTTTAGGTATTTTATATGTTAAATAATTAAAATTGTACATCGATTCATAATAATGATTAATAATGGTTAAGCTGTGTTTTACAGTTGGGGGACATATATGCCACATTAAAGTTTGAAGTTTGCAAGGAAATAGAATGTGCATTGGGTTTTAGGATAAAATCTATCACTTCATGTAATTGTTGTTTTATCATTCATGTATGGTTATCATATGCAAGTATGTACTGATAAAAGTTTCCAAATTGATTTTGGTATCACTTCATGTAATTGTTGTTTTGTCATTCATGTATGGTTAATCATATGCAAGCATGTACTGATAAAAGTTTCCAAATTGATTTTGGATTTCAAGATATTAGTGGACTGTTGTTTTCCACCAATTAAGATTCATTTGGATTTTTAACTTATTTTAAAGGCTTTTTATTTATTTATTTATTTTTGGCTTTGTGAGTATGGATATGTTTGTCATCAGAGGAAGCACATGAAAAGATAAAGCATATGTTCAGTGTAGAGATTATATTCTATTCTTCAGGTAATCAAAAGACACATTCTTAGCTTCAATCTGCCTCAAAAGAAAAGAAAGGAAAAGAACAACAAAAGAAAAAAAGAAAAGAAACAGTACTGCTGTCACTTTGCTTAAAGCAAATAGAGTGAGCTTGGCATCTAGGTTGCAAGCATGATCTTATCCATGTTACCAATGCTAACTTTGGATGACTCAGATCTCAAATTATGTTTGCATTTTATATGCAAATCTGTCATGAAAGAATCCATTTACTGCAAGCATCAAAGTGATGAAAGAAGTTGAAGGTGAAGACTCATCAAGCATTTGATAACTTCATTGTTGTCCAAATTTTTTGGCCAATTTTTCTGATCAGTTGTTCTTCAGTTGAAAAAGAAGGGAAATTTGATGCTTCAAATGTTTCAAACATATGTACTTGTGAGTTTAACTTGATCTGAGGAGACGACTTAAATTGACTCATCATGGGTTATGACAGTAGCATGGTTCTTGGAATACATGTGGTGCCTTTCTTTGGCTGCAAGAAGATGATATTATCAGTACTCATAACCTTGTTGTTATCTGAGATTTCTAGTCTCATAACCTTGTTGATCTCTACAATGAATTAGTTGGGAGAAGGAAACATGGAGGAAGAACAATGCACCAGATAGAACTTAAGCTGCATAATTCTTGATTGTTCCTGGGTTACCTGACAGTAGCTATAATTGGGAAAAACAGAGGAAGAACTAATCTGCATGTGCATTTCTCTCAACATAATAATAAGACAAATATGCATCTACAGCTTCATTTATTGATACAGCCAGAATTGTCTTGTTGATGCTGATTGATATGAGCATGCAAGACAAGAGGTTGGACAAGTTGTAGAAGACCTTGTCATGATTGGGATATGAGCTTCCAACCCTTCATGAACACTCAATTTTCTTATCCCCATAAAATTAAAAGCAGTTCATTTCGAATTTGTTCAAGTATCAGCCAACAGTTTCTGGACTGCAGATTGAAAATTATAGGCACAATCCTATATTATGGGAGTGTTATATACAACCATTGATTCAGAGAGAAAAACTTAGCATTATATATATGACTATTGTTAATGCATCAACTCTGACTTTGCAAAACTCAAGTTCGAGAGGTTGGAACAGTGTCTTCGAGGGGATGGACCTCCAAGTCAAGTCAAAGCATGGGCAAGGTTCATGTTCTATTATGACACTTTGGATAAGAGGTGGATCTTGTGTGAATCCAAAGGATGACTTTTGAGATGGTGAGAGGTTGCTTATCATCATACACAACCTTGAATGCCAGAGAGAAAAAAAAAAAGGGGGTCTTTGACAAGCTACTTTTCTCTTATTTGACTTCAGACTGCTATGACTATGTGATCTGAATGCTTCAAGCTTGTTAACTAAATATTGTCTTCTAGACCCAAATGCAAAATCTAAAGGTTCAGTGTCACTTTGACCTTTTCATCAAGAGTTTGACATTAAGTTTCCAAGATCCTCAACGTTTCAATCCTCTACTATCATCTCTATGATCCTAATGGTCAGAAAAATTAGTTTTAGAAGCTGCATTTACTGCATGATTTTGTTGCAATCTGTTCTACATATCCATATCAGGCAATTGAGATGTGTGCAGAATATTTTCTGAGCTAACCTCCCCTATGAGAGACAAATCTTTCTACCAATGAAACTATGATACATAGGTTGAATTAATATTCAATCAAGATGAATTGCATGCATAATTTTGACTTCTCCTTAAACATCAGAAATACTATAAGAAATAATTCTGTCTTTTGTATCAGAAACAGACAACATAGAGATGTTACACATATAGGAAATACCAGTAACATGGCTAAGAAGCAGAGATTGAGAATAAAGAGTCCATCTAAAGAATCACCAGATCATAAATGTAGAGTGAGAAGCAGCTGTAGCAGAGTGGCAAATCACAAATGACCCAAGACCTCAAATCTCACATATTCTTCCTGTTGCAGTCGCATGCCACCACTGTGCTGGCTTTTCTATGTGCAAGCTTTTGTGGAGTTCTGCTTGTTTGCCTCTCCAAGGAGAGCATATGGCAACTGTTGGCCACCCAGTCGATGCTGAAACTGTTGGCCATCCTCAGTCTGCACAGATCATATGGTCATGGAATGAGTTGACACAAGATCTTGTTCTTGCTCTTGTTGCTGTTGCTTGGATGGATTCAGAGTGAATCCAAATAAAATTACCTTCATAGATTGCTCATCCGAAGAACAATTTCATTGCTTACCTTGCTTTCATCCCATGTTCTGGTCATCAATTTGTTCGATTAATTAGGGTTGTCGGATTAAGAACTGCCTCGAGCACTCCTGTACGGCTGCCTCGAAGCATATTCTTTACTCACCAATCCGCGTTGACCAGTTCGGCTTCTTCCCCAATACGAAAGGCAATCTAGAAGTCAAAGAGATTTAATATGATGCGTCTGCAGTGTGATGCTGATTACTGAGGGGATGATAAGGCAGAATCGAAAAAGCAGCTGCAAAATACACAAGAAAGTGTAAAGAATTAAGGATTTTTCATCTTTTTTCTAACCTGAAATGAGCAATTAAACGGAAGAAAGTGATTATAGAGAAAGAACTCATATTACAGCAGCAGCAGCAGCAGGAACAGGAAACGATTCAGTAGAATTACACTGCCACGCTCAGTCGATTTGACAAAGAGAGAGAGAGAGAGAGAGAGAGAGAGAGAGACTAATCTTTTTTCTTCATAATTCTCTGTACAGTGTACAGTTAAAGAAAAGAAAAAGGAAAACTAACGGTGGAGATATGTGATCAGGGAAAATGGACGGATAAGATGTTGTCTTCCATACTGCTCTGTTTCTTTTCCTCTCTTCTGTCTATTCTCTGCCGGCGAAAGAACGAACAGAAGAAGTGGCATCAGCTGCCACCAGCTGCGGTGGCCGCGTTGTTACTTTTAGACAGCCATGGCGGTTGGAAGAAGTGGTCTCCCAACTCGCCGTCATCGCCGAAGAACGCAGATGCCTCCGGCGCGGTATCGGAGGTGGCGGCGGCGGCTGCGGGGCCAGTAGATTCCTCCGCGCCGCCCATGAAGAGCAGGTCGTCCTCGCCCATGACCTCCATGTCCTCCACCAGTAGCATTTCCTCGTCTTCGTCCCCTTCCTCATCCTCCCCGTCGTCGGCGTCGGCGTCGGCGTCGTCCCCGTCCTGTGGCGGGCGGCGCAGGAGCTCGTCCTCCATGGAGGCCGTGAGGGGGGTCGTGGGGGAGAGACCCGCCGCAGCGGAGGACGACGGAGGGCTGGAGGATGGGTTGCCGGGGGCAGGGTGGCCGCCTCCGCGGGAAGGGGAAGGGAACTTGTGCCGGGTGCTGCCGGCGAGGGAGTTGCGGTGGGTGGGCACGGGGTGGTTGTGCTCGGCGGTGTAGGTGATGATGAACATGCCCGGGTCTGTCCGGCTGCGCTCCACCTGCTTGCGGGCGAGGCAGCCCTTGGAGCTGCTACACCTGTAGTATCCCCTGTTCCCCACACGAGGGAAGAAACAAGCACAAAGTTAGCTCCTTTCTTGCTCATCTCGAGCCACAGAGGGAGAAAGGACGTCGATAAGCTTGGCTTACCGAGGATAAGGAGATCCCTTGATGGGTTTCTGGCCGTACTTCCGCCACGCCCAGACGTCGGAGGAGAGCCCGGCGGCGGGGACGTGACACACCACCTTCTTCTGCTGGTTCTTCCTGGGATCACCCAACCAAATATCGATCTGAGCCACATGCGAAGAAGGACGAGATGGATGACGGCCGTGAGGCGTCGTATCCTCTTACCTTCGTTTGGAGCGGGCGATCTGGGAGGCAGGCCGGTGATGCTGCCTCGACGGCGGCGGTTGATGCGGCCTCGGCAAAGCGACGGCAGAAGCGGCGGAGGCAGGGGAAGCGGACGACGGGCTCGCCCGCGCCAGCTGCTGCGGTTGCTGCCGGACTTTGGGGACGAAGGGCTTGCAGAGCTCCTCCAGCTCCTGCAGACCGTCGCTACTCCGGAACAGATCCGGGAAACCCACAAAAGAGCCATCTTTAACTCCCTCCGCCTCCTCCCCCACCTCCAGCGGCACCGTCGGCGGAGGAAACGAAGAGAAGGGTTGTCTCGGCGCCGCCGCCCCCGACGGCCTGCAGCTTCTTACCACCGCGCCAAGATCCCAGTCATCGTCTGCCATTCCCCCTCAATCCACAAACCTCAGCGCGCGCTCCCACGAAGATCTGACCCGGGGTAGGCTCCGCTTATCTAGCCATGGTCCGCCGCGTGCGAAGCGAGGCGGCGGCGCTGACCAAGGGAAGGGAGGAAGCCGGAAGTCCGAGAGAAGACGGAGACAAAGAGAGAGAGAGAGAGAGAGAGGCGCGAGCGGCGCTGACTTTTCGGGGTGGAAGGGCAGAGGGAGTGGAGAGGAAGCGTGGACACGAGCTTTTCACATATAAAGGGTTGAGATTTGGGCAAAAAGTGGCGTGTTTGGTGGGTGGTGATGGACGCTCTCTCGGGAGCCTCCTCCGCCCAAATCCGCCCAACCCCCCACCACGGTGGTTTTCGGGAGACCGCCATCACTTTTACGCCCACTTGACCTCCTCGACCAAAGTCAAAGGGGTGAGAACAAATAATCTTTATACGTCGAGACTGTACGCGGGCCTCGCCACCAGAGGACGCGTGCACTGCACGTGGAAACAAGCTATGGGGCCCACCTTTCGTGTCTTTTATGGGTAAAATCGAACGGTCCGAACAAAATCCCATTCGATTTGATTCCACTCGGGAGGTTTTCTCCTCCACCCAAATCTAAAAGAACTGCATGGTTTGAGGGTCTCGAGACATAGGTTCTCCCACTACAAACATGATAAATCTGTGCCCATAGCATAGATTTAGAGAGATCTACTCGTGATGTCAAGCGTAAAAGGAGCTTCCAATTAATTGGTGGTCAAAGGATCTGTTTTTCTCCTTTAATCTTCTCACGCGTCTACATAGTCAACCACTTTTTAGGTCCGAAAACCCACCTCAAATGATGTTTGGGTATAATGTGAACTCAGAGCACATCAAGCAGGCCAAGCTTGCATCTATCTATCACTCGAGGAAGCCAATTTAGCCGAAGAACAGTGGCCGAAGAACGCGTCCCCGTTTGGTTAGGGATGAGAGACTGGCGGACAGACGCACAAAGACAAAGGCGTAAAAGAAACATCGGGAATGGTGTAGATGTATTGATCTAGGATTTATAAGGCAGCCTTTCGATGATGTGATGGACCCTTCACCACCGCTCTCTCTCTATCTCTCTCTCTCTATATATATATATACTCTGTTAAGGGGACCAGTATGTTCTTTTTTCTTTTACCATCATGGTCTTAAAAAGATCATAGTGAGTGAGTAGAGAATATATTGAACTCTCTCTCTCTCTCTCTCTCTATCTTTTCTCTCTAGCAGTAGAGCAGGGACCAGCTGCGAGCAGGAGTCATTCATGTAGCATGGTCCTTTGCAGCAAAAGGCTGGAGATCGAGGAACATATAGATATTCTAATCCACACTGGTCTCCATCAGCTGGTGCTGTGTTAGTAAATGAGAAGGATATTTGCACTCGAGCTGATTAAGAAGGTGTTCTAAGCACCTCACATTGGTGCATCGTTGTACAATGTTGCCATGCTTCCTCATAAATACGCATGCTCTGAAAGCTCTGTGCTGTACCTGACTGCTGTATATGGATGTTCACATGATACCAAAATTGTTATGGGATCTATGCATTTTTTATGTTCATTAATACATAACTAGTAATAAGCAGTATAAACTTTTCGAATCGATATGTCATGTTCACATGACATTCGAAATGGATAAGTGGGCAAACGATGCATCGATTCATACCGCACAAGATGTTAATGTTTTGAGAGAGACTTCACCGAGCCTCGCAAGTAGAGAAAGGTGATGGAATCAAGCGGCGATGCATTGCGACCGGAAGTATTCAACGTACGATCCCGTGTCACGTGCATGGCACCCAAAAAACAAAAAAAAAAGTCAACCCGGTGAATTCTAATGTCGGAAGGGAACAGTAAGGAGAATCCAACGTCGGAGTCTTGGTCTTCAATTATTGTAAGTAACGTAAGAAGATATGAACTCGCTACTGTAGATTTATTTACATGGAAAGGTTACAGCCGTATGGAGAGAGAGAGAGAGAGAGAGAGAGAGGGGTGGGTGGGGCGCCATCTTCTTCTTCCTTCACATCCATCACACAGTCGTCGGTGCAGTTGTTCATATGGGGGCATCGAACGAGGGAGGGCTGTAGGCCATTTAAAGGAAGCATAGTGAGCTAGATTCTGTACTGGGTTACGTGTTGGGATGATGCTAAGATCACATATATGTAGTAGCTATATGCAACAGCCCCTATCCACCTGGGGTCCTCCTCTCCGTGAGATAAAAAGCTGGGTGACAGCCATAACCAGTGAAGCATGCCACCATCGACCATACGGCCGCGTCGTAGGGGATCCCCAGGCTGAGGCACGTACGTACCCTAGTAGCAGCACCAGCACCAGCACCAGCAGCAGCGCTGCAAAACCCTAGGCGGCCATCGCCTCGGACAAAAAGATGAAGATGAAGGGACCTTAGTGACGACGAGGTCAAGAGCCTTTAACCGCTGTGCCAAGTGGTGGTAACCCCGCACCCCATGACTCTGGAATCGAGCGGCGACTGCTCTTTGGCTCGGCGATTCATTCCCCTCTTTCTCTCATCTCGAAAAGGTGCTGAGTCGGATGCCGATGGCTGGTGGCGGAAGGCAGCATGGAAGATGACATCTTGGGGGGGCAGGGTGGCTCCATGGCTCCCAGCGAGGAGAGGATCCTCCGCACGCACGCACGCACGCATGCATAGATTGATTGATTTAGAACCTCTCACCCCCATGCAGGAGATAGACCCCAACCCAATGCTATGAATGTCTCGGGTCCAAAATCGATTTATTTTATGTCCGATATCTCTATCTAAATTAAAAGAAAAAATACTTGGAGGTCATAAACTATGAAATAAAATTTTAATAGAATAAAAAAGAACATATCGAGTAGAATACGATCCTAATCGAAATGTTCCCTCGTAAGCTGATGTCTTTCATGTACACAACTATAACAACGAAGTTATGCTACTTCAGATTATATGTTCCGTTTCCTATGATTGATATCCGTATAAAATTATATATGTCATGTACAACAACAACAACGACTCATACCAACTAAAGAACACCAGAGACAAACCTTCTTTTGACTGCAGCAACATCTTTGTTCTGATTCCCGAAGCCGCCTAAGAGGTAAGAGAATTTATGCCCCCAAACTATTCCTCTTTAGGCTATTAAACACTTGGTATTTGTTAATCAGGAGAATAATATTGCACTAATGAAATCAACATAATAGAGGAAGAAAAAGAGAAGAAGACTATTACTTCCATCTATGCGACCAGAGGACAACCACTCAGTCGCAGCTTCAACCAATCACACACACATCCATCCCTCCATCAAAAGTGCACGCCACTTTGTAGTGGAATTGCGGCAAAGACATGGCCAGAGAAAGAAGGATATGCCCAGCAGGAAAGCACTCGACACTGTCTCCATGCCCACCAAATCAGTGGCTATATACAGCCTCAGATCCCCCCCCGAATCTCATTATTATCTTTTGTCCATTAATTCCTGTCGATAGTTTTATCAACATCACTCCAGCTGACAGAATCAGATAACACACACACACACAAATATATAAAAGGAAAAGAGATTCCCATCATTGCTTCACAAGCAAGAGCATCACCCTAGTGCATATAACTGTTGTAACAACACTCGGCTCCATGCCGAAAAGCTCGAATTATTACGAGGATGGCACCGGAAGTGGTCGTGATCTGGATGAATGGTGCCCCATGAACAGGGTCCAGAGGCCACATTGCAACTGTTTATAGCATCAGTGATTCCTGAGATGGCATGCGGCATAGACTTAGAAATGTGCTGGATAACAATACCTGATTAGCCTGAGGTCGACCGACTTCGGTGTTCATTCCGTGAATCAGCGGTACTGACATCGAGCCTCCAACATTATCTTCTTGGGACTGTATGTCGCATAGCAGCTACCACACAGTAACCTGACGGCCATGGTTGGTGCCGGTGCCGGTGCCACCGTGAACTTATATGGCGGGTAAATCCACCTTCCGAAATTGAAAGAGATATAGTGGATATCCACAGTATGCATGCTTAACCATTAGCTCCCCACCTGGTAGTATGTCCAGATACCTAAGAGTGGAATTGGATCAGTGATCAACCCCTGCTGTCCCCCACTGACCACAAGATTTATTGCTTGGCAACAAAGATGAGTCTCCCCAATCGAGTCCCTTTATAAGAGTGTACTCGTGCGGCATGAGTCAAGAATGGATCTGGAACATGGTAAGTTATTTCAGTGTTTTCTACGTCAGAAAGAGCCCAGCCTTGTGATGTCAAAAGTAACCAACCACATTTGCTGTGAACAGAGGATCCATTTCTTGGATGAGTTTTCACTGGTGGTTCGCTTGCTCTAACCCCTTTGTCGGGTATTTCATCGTCTTCTTCAATTTTGCTTTGGTCATCTGCCCATCACCCATCGAAATGCCGACAATTGTGATCTTTGGAAGAAGGGGATCAGTGAAAGTTCATTCGGGGCAACACCTTCAGATCTGGGCACAGTAAAATTAATGATCAAATCCACAAACTAAGACCAAAATGAGGATCCAGAACAAGAACACCAAACCTTGAATTTGACTTAGTCTGGTTGTCAAGAATCGCCGTTTCTGTTGTTATCTAGACCAGGGATTTAGAAATGGAGGTTAAAAATTGGTCGACTTCGTGACTGAGCATGTCATCCCTGTAGGTTATCATATGAACCAAGTTCCAAGTATCCAATTACAAACCAGGTCGCTCTTTATTAAAGCCTTCAGTATTAGGAGTTGTGGTGCCCAATAAAGGAGATAAAGCCTTCAGTATTAGGAGCTGTGGTGGCCAATAAAGGAGACCTTAACGATGAAGTGGCACTCCTGAAAGGAAAAACCGACCGTACAGTACTGCTACATACCATAATGAAATCAAACCAAGAAATAATGAACAAGATGACACAAATAGAAACAGATCAATAAACAAATACAAGACCTGCTAACATACAACACGATCCAATAAGATGGGGCATCTCAGCAAGATATACAGGATTTTATATTGATAGTAGCAACAAGATGACCAATGAGACTTTCTTTTTTTTTTCCCCCTTCTTTCGTTTTTCTATTCTTCTTTTCCTTTCTGTTCTTATTGTTTTTGTTTTTGGTTTTGAATTGAATCCTAAACTGCTTCTCTCCAATTATCCTCTACAAGCCAGATTATAAAAATTAATTGTCATCGTATATACCTAAAACAGAAAGACATTAGAGATTTAGAATTGTACAGCCATGCATCTCCACCTAAATCCCTCTCTTTAACCAGCCAGACATCAACTCTAATAAACAATAATGACCAACAAGCAACTAGGCGATACCAGTTGCGACGATCTTGGTTTGTAGTAGATCAATGGATGACCATAAAAAATACGATAGCATAACATGAAAGGACATTTGTTTAGCTGATTCTTTGTGATATTAGGCTAGCCTAAATCATAAGTCTATAATCTATTCTAATATAAAACATGAACAGCTGGCTTTGCTCTAAACGTTTCAGAACCAACCATATCTAACTGGCTTTTTTACATCCAAACAGGCTGTGAAGAACCGTATAATAACAATTTTTCTTGCCCTTCGAGGAAAAATAACTTGAACAACCTGCGATTCACTAGTTACCTAAGAACCATGAAAGAAACATTTTGTTTCATTTCACACATAACTACACCAACCGAGCACGGGCAAAGAGGAAACAAATAATGTTATTACAGGGTGCCAAAGGCCACATAGACAGGGATCGCAAGAGCAGTGGCAGCTAGGCCACCAAGTCAGTTCAGTTGCAAGCCTAATAACTTGCAAGCTGAACTTGTACGATAAGGCCATGGCCTCGTGCTTCTTATCTCAGTTGCAATCAAACTCTGATTGAGCCAAGGTCATGGACGTCCATTTGAAGTGAAAACAAAAAATGACCCGGAATTTCTAAGTCATCAGGATATGAATAACTGCTTTCTTTCACAGAGCAACTTACATACCTTTTTAAAAATGAGTCGACCAGATGAGGAAATTTAGGCTGAATACCATTGGTTTTTCTCAAACACTCGTTTTCTTGTACCTTGTCAACAACATCAAGAAACTGAATCTCAGCAATGGTTGACATGACACTATGTGGTATTCCATATTGTCCCATTTCATCCGTTTGTTGATCCCGTGCTTCATGAACAGCAAGACTCATGTTGATGTGATAGTATAAAAAGAATAGAAATAAGAGCAAAAGCCTGGACAATATATTAATATATCTCCAAGTAAAGATCAGAAAGAAACTAAAAATACATAAAAAGAAAACTTGTGCAGGTGCAGTAGCATCTCTGGAGGCTCAAACAAGTGGACACTGTATTTCTCGATTACATTTGCTGTCAATTTATCATAATTAACATCCTGCTGCCATTGCATGTGCCAATTTTGGCTAAAAAATGTGTTGATCAACTGAAGCAACCAGGATGCTCTCCAGCAAACTTTTTTCAAAGAAGCATAGCATATACCTAGAATCAGGCCTGACCACAGTTCTGGTTCCAGAACCAGCCGCTTTGGTTCCAAAACCAACGGTTCCACCTCCCCAAAACTAGGAACCGGAACCGAACCAGCAAGCGCCAGGCGGTTCCGATTCGAACCATCAGTTTTTTTATTATTTTTAATTAAAATATTTTACAATATGAGAAATTATAAATTTATTGTTGAATAATAAAAAAATAATTTAAAATTACAGAATTGATGGTTCGAACCGAAACCAGAATTGCCAGTTCTGATTCCTGAATCGTCAGTTTCGGAACAGATGGTTCCTGTTTATTAAACCTATGAACCGAAACTGAACCTCCTAGGGCTGGTTCCGATTTGGCTTGTAACTGGTGAACCGTCATACCATTTCGAACTGAAACTGTTGATAGGCCTACATGGAATTGTGAGTACACAAAGTATCATCAAATGTTAAATTTGTTTTAGCACAGATATTAACAGAAAGAAACTATTTAAACTACGATTATAATTAAAGCATCGACAAGAAGGAAATGCTGTAGAAGCACTTGGATCAGAACAAGGTGCCTAGTTGAACTTGAAGTAAAACAACGTTGTCACATGCCTCTGATAGAGAACAATTGCATTCGACAAATCTATTTTGACTTTCCTGCGCTCCTTTTTTCTCAAGCTAAGAAATAAAGAAACATACAGAAACCTGTGTATTAGAGCATGCCAATCGCCCATTACCAAGAGAAGAGAGAGACATCACAATGCGTGCATGCGCACACACGCCTCTCACGGAGAACAATCTCAATTGACAATTCATCTACAATTGACAATTCATCTATCTTTTTTCTGCAGAGACAGCAAATTAAAGAAAGTCATAAGAGTTTCATCTTAACCTTATTACAGGTTGAACGGAATCCAATCACAAGAAAATGGAAAGAGATAGGGTTTGACCTCTTGGAGATGAAGATGAAGCGGATATCGAATCAGAAGGTGATCACCATGAACCCGCTGCTGAATGGATCGAGCGTACTGAAGACCAGCCCGACAAAAGCAGGGCCACCTCCGTACTTGGAGCACGAGACGATCCCCTCTATCATCGTCCCCGAGGCAAGGATCCTGATAACCGACGACGGCGACGACGACGCCGCGCCAGGACCAGGCGGGGAGAAGCGGCATGGTCACGGACGAAGATCCGCCTGGCGGAGAGGCCATATGCGCTTTTTCCGCCGGGATGGCGCGACTGGGCTTGAACGAAAAGAAGGGGAAGAAAAGGCTGCCCGTCGTCGCGGTGAGGTCGGTCGGAGGCGGAGGGGGCCATTGCGGCCATGGACGGCGATGTGACGGGTGCAGAGATCGCGAGGCACGGCGGAGTTGATGCCGCGTGGGTGGCACCTTAGGATGAACCCTCACGGTTAAGACCTGTGACGGGGAATCGCGATTCCCGGTTGTGTACCCCTATCCGAATTCTACTCACAAATCTCAACGCACATCACAGCTGAACATAACAAACCATCCTCGCATTAAAGTGTGGTCAAAAGAACACAGCTGATATTAAACAGTGTACAAAATAATATGATTCTTAGAGACAACATAGATTTGTATAACCATAATATCACAAACTCAGTTAGAATTAACTGAGATTACTTAAATCATAAGATGTTCTTGCAACATATACGTACGTAAAATGTCAACGTAATTACAACCTCGTATAGATCCTAAAAAACCTTTAAAATAAAAAGTTAGATTAGTTTAAAAACGATCGACCGATGTCTCACGTAAAGAGAAACTATATAAGCAATTCAGCAAGCACTGTAAAAGCAAAAGAGAAAAATAAAAATAAAAATAAAAACTTCAGAAGGTTAAACAAATAGTTACAAGTATGCAAACAACTGTCCATCAGGTGTGTCTAGAAACTATATAAGCAATTCAGCAAGCACGGTAAAAGCAAAAGAGAAAAATAAAAATAAAAATAAAAACTTCAGAAGGTTAAACAAATAGTTACAAGTATGCAAACAACTGTCCATCAGGTGTGTCTAGAAACTATATAAGCAATTCAGCAAGCACGGTAAAAGCAAAAGAGAAAAATAAAAATAAAAATAAAAACTTCAGAAGGTTAAACAAATAGTTACAAGTATGCAAACAACTGTCCATCCGGTGTCAGACACGAAAGCAAATTATCGTCTAATTAAGATTGTACAAAAATAATATGATTCTGAGTACAGATTGATACAACGTAAAGGAACCTTGTCGAGGTGTCGAACCAAGTGATCCACCTGAGAACCCAATCAGCTACATTTCATTCCCAAATACAATAATTAGTCTCTGTTGTACAGATTCTCCTGACCCCAATTGCTGGTTAAAACTCTAAATCACTTGATTGGAGTGCCTGAACACCAATCGCCTACATCATTTGGTCACAGTGGATATATGTTACACAGGCTATGTAACTGATGGCGAGCTTAAAACATCGGTCCATGTCAGTAGCACTGTACACTACTATTAACACCGGCTAAGGTGAGCCTACTCGGAATCAGTATCACATTTCACAAAACTGTACTCTCTTGGTTCATCGAGACAGAGGATTAAAGTCCCAGCATTCTCTTCTCTCCACTTGATACCTTCTTTCTCCACAAGGCCAAGCACCTACAACGAACATGAAAGTATGAAACTATATTCAATTGTTTAGCCATCACGAAAAAAGAATTTTACAGCTCGTGTTTAAGACTATTATGAAAAATAATATGTAATTTTAGCTCCTCAATGCTTGTGCAGTTATACCAATAGAAGAAAACAGAGTACCTACTAATGAAAAGCAAGTGAAACAAAGTCTAATAGCCATATTACGCTGATGATTACACTTTGGAACCTTATTTCCTGTATTAGTAAAGGACTGAAGAGGCCCAATTCTTTGGTTGCTCAATGAATAAAACTTTTGCCATTGGAAGAAACAAAAGCTCAAGAAATGCAAAAAATATTGATTCTGGAAAGAACACGAACCCCTTGAAAAAAAACTCACCGCATGCTTCAATTTTCCCTTTCCGACACCATCAGCACCACATCCAGTGATAACTTTAAGATATGGGACAGCTATGTGGACAAAAAAGCACCATTAGACTTGTGGAACTCATAGGATATACTCCAGAAGTACACAGAACAAAAGCATCTCCAGAATTACGATGGAACTCTAAGGCTAGGAAGTATTGGCCGCTTACAGGGAATATATGTGAACAATAGGAGGTGAAGTTTCAGAAGTCCTATTGCTTGCTTAACATGTTGCCCATGTAAATCAATGGTGACCATGTTTTTAATCTGCTTGTTTCTGCAGACAAATATGCATACAAACTGGTTAGCAATCTATTGAAAAAGGAAAGAATTAACGAGAGCATGAGCTTGCCTGGCTTCAAAAATCTCTCGACTAGCTTTCTCATCTGCCTCACGTGCTATATCTCGGTAAAACTTCCCCTAATCAAATACAGCATAGAACATAGTAGAGGGCATGTACAGTAGATCATAAATGGATCTGAAGAAATAATAATGAATGTAATACCTTATACAATGAATAATTATGAGATTGTTATATTTTAATTTAAATATTTTGATGCCTGATGTACCCCTTTTTTTTACAGGATAAGACAGGTCATGACCTAAATACAATTGCACCTTAAGAGATCTCTGAAAACAGTAACAACTACAGCAGGTACATGGTGGTATCATTTCAACAGATATCTACCTTTTCTGACAGATAAGAAGCATGAGCACGCTCACCTCTTGAGTATGCCATTGCAGCCTAAGAATTAGAAGAAATCATGAGTATATGGAATATGATATACTAAAACAAAATGTCAATATTAGGCTCCAAAAAGTATCTTACTTCTTGGTAGTAGGTTCGCATCTTATCCCAATGCTTCTTTGAAACACCACGAAACACTTGATAGTCATCTTCTTTGCCTGCATCAAATAGCTATTGACAATTTGGATCAGAGTATCAATATTGAGGGCAAATGGATTGCTCCACCTTAACTAGAACAGCAAGTATATGAGTTTTCTAATAAGATATGATAATTTAAAAACAAAGAAAAGTAACTAATAAAAAGGCATACCATATACAGCATTTGATTGAGTATCTTCTGTGCTTGATGAACAGAACTCTAAACCCTGACCAAATGATTCTACCTTTGTAACTACCTTTTTCCAATTCATACAATTTGATTCATGCTTGGGTGAGTCAGGGATGTTAAACAATGACTCTAAGACTTTTTGCTGGAGAGCTGGTTTCGATTGTTCTGATTTGGATGGTAGTGGTACCTCATTGTCAGCAAGCACAAGTCCATGCTCCCTGCAGAGACCAATTTGGTTGAGTAATTTATATACATCTTATATGCTATGTCCATGCAAGCATTACATGCATAAATGCAATAACTGCACTACTGCAGTACTCCTTTCAGAACTTGAAATATATCATGACAAGTGTGAGGACATGAGAATAACATAAAATGTTAAAGTAAGCTTCCTTTGCCTCTTTGCTAAAAAAATAAGCTTCCTACGCCCCTTTGCTTGATGAGGCTTAACAAGCTTCACAATGACTTGTCTTTTTGACATCTAAAGTGCAGACTTGAACTCATCTCATCCTTGAAGAAGTTTAAAGATAAATGAAATAGGAAAAGAGGATTCATTAGTTTCTAATATGCCCCTAAATTTAAGAGATGCATAGAAAATTCAATAGGTTGGAGACTGAAGGATTATTGTCATGGTTAGCCCTCTTAACTTCTAAAATTAGCTACCTGTGTTTCGCCAATACCCAATGTCAATTCACATTATTATCATCATCCATACCTATTCCGGGTAAGAGTAGAGATGGCCTAAACGTCCAAAGAAAATTCTGAGTGGAAGGAAAATAATCATCTCCATCCAAAAAAGAGCAGGGTAAATACTATAGTGTAATCCTTACTCAAGAAAGTTAGAGTTTGGTCCATTTACAGTTTAAGTGAAGTTCAGTAAAGTTTATTTTAGTTACTCCCATGATCTTCCTTTGTGTCTTCAAGACATCACCAGTATCCCATAGTAACAGTTTTAGTCCCATTTTGAGTAAAACCGAGACTATTGTGCTACTTCAGGTGGATTGTGTTGGGACAGTAATTCAATTAAGAATAAAGTTCTGGAAGATTCATGGTCTCTTTAGGTAGGAATCATGGGATTACACGTTATAGATAAGAATAATATTATCCCGTAAGATCTTCTTGCTTAAGTCCAAAATATAGGTTCTGATTATTGAGTCTCTAAATATATGGGGGTCACAAGTACACAATTTAAAATTTTCACATTAAAAATTAGCACACTACAGAACTAACTAAAAGATTAGAATAGAGTCAACAAGGGTAACAAATCTAAACTCAATCGTTAAAGGGTTCTTTCTACAGATAATAATTATCATGGATTAAAGTCTCAGTCCAGTGTTGATGCCGATAGGTGGCTGAACTCACAAGGGACATGTACAGATTGACATACCAACACTCAACAAAGGCCATTTACTACAAATATCAAAGAAAAAGAGGGAGACGAGAGAAGGAGGGGGAGGAGAATAAGAGGCGATCAAAGGATGCAGAGGACTGGCAAAGGAGGGGTTAAAGGAGTAGTGAAGGAGAACAAGGAGAAGGTAGAGGACTGGTGGAGGAGTAGCAGGCAGACGATTGGCAGAAGAGGAAGCAGTAGGAGAAAGAGCATGATGAGACAGCAAACCGAGAGAGGAGACAGTGATGCAAGGGAGGAGGAGAAGGAGGTGGTGGCAGAGGAAGAGGAAAGAAACAGAGCACATAAGAGGGAAAGAGAAAAAGAAAAAAAGAGAGAAGAAGTGACATCTGTTAAGATTACAAAAAAATTTGGTATCGTTACCAGGCGATAAGCTTATCACCTAGTATAATTAGACCAGTTTGCTTATTGCCTGAAAAACTCAATACAGTACAGGATGAACTGAACTAAATCGCCTGACTAGCATCCTGATTGGCTATCAGACTGATAATAACCAACTTGTACTGACCAGTATGGGTGAAATTCTAAACCTTGATGATCATATCAAGAACCTATTTAGTACAATTGTGAGTTTAAATTCTGCATCTCATGGAATATGAAATATGTCAAAAAGTTCAAATCCATTTGGTTATCAATCAGGAAAGGATGTCAGAAGTTACCACAAATTTATTTTAGCAATTTCCTTAACCACCAAGTACTAAGACGGCATACTAGTGCTGTCTTACTGATTTATAACATGATAATTGCAATAAGACAAATGTCATTCAAGTTCATCAAGTGTCCTTCATCGTAAGAAAGCCCAGGGATAAATTACACTTGATTTGTAGTTTACAATTCTTAGAAAAATAATGAAGTTGGCATATTTTCGAGAACGCAAGAGTACATAGTAGTAAGATATGGAAAAAAAGGAAGTCAGAGAATAACAAAATCTAGAGAGAGGATAATGAAACAGATAAAACATAAGCCATGTGCTCTGACATGAAATTTACGTAAATGCTAAATGCTCCGAGATGCTAAATGTTTCAAAATAAAAAGAGACTAGAAAATTCATCAACAGAATCAGCTCACCTGTTACTATATCCAACAAATTGTTGGAAAACATGTTCTTTTTCAGATAAATGGTATGCTGAATCAGACATCCTATCTCTTAACTGAAACAAATTTTTAAAATGACAAAATGTATCATGGCACAAATATTCTTCATTGTGGAGCTACGAATCAGTTTAAAAAGTAAAAGCACATTATAGCTACAGTTCCATCAAGGTGCTATCCTGAAAAGAATTATTAGTAATGACAAATGGTCAAAAGAGAAAATATACTTCATAAAGTGTAATCAGAAGCATCTTGAGACACTACCAGTCCTGGTTAGATAACAGAATTAAGTTACTTGCTAAGCTAGCTGCAATTATAGTGAAGAAAGACCAGTGTAATATCATCATATAACTTAACTTGCCAAAGAGAGCATAAATTAATCTGTCAGGGTATCTAATAATACTGAAAATTCAAAATATTACGGTTGATAAGAACATTAAACTGTATTCTCTCCATTCAGTTATGATTTATTTAATCTCAAATTGTTATAAAATGAATACAATGTTTGATAGAACCGTACACACAATGTTGCCAGCCAAAATTTAACAGGAGATTATACTGACTGCAAATAATTCGGGTATAAATTAATTAATTAAGCTTGACTTCAAGTGTGAAAGACAAGCTACAAATAGAACTTCCAAAAGTTGTGCCAGAACCTGGAATGAATTTATGGTGTTCTTTGGATGGTCATTGCTGGATGTTTCAGGACAGGTGTATGAATAGTTTGTCCAGGGTATGCCACGGTTTTGACTTTCTTTTTCCTTTAATTTATTACATGAGGAAGCTGATATATCCAGTAAAACTTCTAAAGCCTGCCAAAAGCACACAATACATATTAGATAGTGCAGAATGATTACCAAATAAAACAGAGGTCAGAAGACATTCAATTGTTCATATTCTTTAATGTTATGACTGTCTGTATGTTATTCTGATAGATTGATCTAGTCGTTCTCTTTCGAAAATAGTCTTGTTTGGTATTGCAGTAAATTAAGTTTCTTGTCAACTTCATAACTGGGGAAAGATTTGCACCCATTGGAACCTAATGTCTTATATATCCAGCGCAAATAATGGTTCGAGACTCAACATGTTGTCCATGCTTGTTACAAAAGCCACAACAAAGCTAAATCAACTACTAAGTTTTTTGCCTATTTTCTTTACTGGACAAGATCTGATCTATTAACCCCATTCGATTACTGCACATCATTATAGCCATGTCATATGATACCCCGAGGGTCATCATGTCTTTCTACATATTTCATCCAGTCGCTGATGCATCTAAGGCATTATAGGCTTCAAAATGTAATGGAGAAATAACTCAACTAACACTGAGTATTTAGCATTTGCATTTATCATTCAACAACACTAATGCTGTCAGATCTAATGGGATTTTTTTGTTGACTGAAATAGAAACCAAACAAGATGAAGTTTCTTCCAGCAAATTGTCTAGGGCAAAGCACCTAATAGAGCAGAGATATTTAGCAGAACTAATGTGATTGCTTGTTTTTTTCATTCAAATGTGATATAGAGTTGACTGAAATAGAAGCTCAAACAAAATAATACTTCTTCGAACAAATTGTCCGGGGACTATGCACCAAAAGAGGAGCTACATCATTGATTGGACTTTTCACTATTCCACAGCATTGAGATAATTCAAGAAAAGAAAGTAGCCAGAATCACATATAAATAAGTTTTACACAAGCAAATCTCCTACACAACACCAAATGTTCTTGACATTTAATGAAGACAAGCTAACAACAGAAACGTTTGCAGTTGGATAAAGATTTTAAGGTACCTTTTCAATATCGCATCCACATTGGTCTGCAAAAAAAAAAAGATTTAAGTGACAGATTTTTTGTAATTACAAAAAATCAACCTAGTCCAACGTGACCGAGTGTGAACACACATTTACACATTAAGGATAGGGAGTCATGAATGCAGTTGCACACATCAAAGTATCCTATTGACTATCGATCAACATAAATTAATGCATAAAGAATGATCATAATAATCATAAGAATGAAAAAATTAAACTTTACGAAACCAGCCATAACAAGAGAATTGTAATCATATTTCAGCCATTTTGATTGCTGAAAACAGATGAAACAGTATAACAGTATAGTCGTTCTTGCATCTACCAGTTTCTTTGAAATCAACCAAGTGAATACATTGGCTGCCTTATTGTGATAAACAGGTTTTACATTTTTCGTCAGCTGGAACTCAAAATGCGAATAATCAAAACCATCACCAAGTGAAGTATGATCAGGTATAGCCATATAGAGCACAGAAAGTCTGTGAACATGATTGAGCACATTTCAAACAGAAATGGTCCAGGCACTACAAGGTGAGAGAGAGGCGAATGCCACAATAATTTAGGTATAGACTAGTATTAGCATAGACCTCACGGGAGTGCAAGCCATGCCAAAGGGTTATATAACACAGTACAAAGGTCCATTTCTCTGTCCAGAGCATGTGTGTCTGCTAATAGAAGTTTATAAAACTTGTTTATCACATCGTACAATGTAAAACCTGTTTCTCACATCGGCTGCCTTATTGTTATAAACAGGTTTTACATTGTTCGTCAGCTGGAACTCAAAATGCGAATAATCAAAACCATCCCCAAGTAAAGTATGATCAGGTATAGCCATATAGAGCACAAAAAGTCTGTGTAACATGATTGAGCACATTTAGGCACATTTAGCACAGAAATGGTCTACGCACTGCAAGGTAAGAGAGAGGCAAATGCCACAATAATTTAGGCATAGACTAGTATTAGCATAGACCTCATGGGAGTGCAAGCCATGCCAAAGGGTTATATAACACAGTACAAAAGTCCATTTCTCTGTACAAAGCATGTGTGTCTGCCAATAGAAGTTTGTATGGTATGTTGAGATGTGCGCACATTGACGTCTACCAAGTCTAGGATGTAACTTGGTGTATGACTGTCACAATCTTTTATGACATGGGATGGGTCGACATTCGACAATGTGCAGACCAGTGATTGTGGCACTAACCTGTGGTCAATATTGGTAAACATACAATACTTTGAATTTTCTCCAAGAAAACCCAACTGACATATAGAACATAATCAACACATGCTATAAGCTCATAACATATCAAAGGCCCTAAAATTTGCAGACCAGAAAGTGTCAGTATGAAGAAACAATACAGTACTTGTAAGTAGTAGTATTGCAGATTTCCGTTTCACCAGCGTTTGTCCAAAACCAAAAGAGGTTATTCATTGTAAGGATAAAAGAACAGCACAATGCAACCAAGCATTTATGATTTCTTCCATGTTATATTGCATGGCGCATCACAGTATGCTTCGTTCAGAAATGCCCCAATTAAAACACCACACTCTTTGATCTATAGTTGTTTAATCTACAATAATTACAGACAGCAAAACAAAGTGCACTTTTTTCTATAAAAAGATAAGTCTCGTTGATGGTTCTTGTTCCTTTTACAAGCTCGCATTCTCATCATTAACCATAGGCATGCTTTAAAAGAGTTTTGACATATACAGACAAGAGCTAGATTTATATATATTAATGGCACTAGCAAAAGGTCAGTCTTTTCTATTTTCCACCTTCCATACTTGTTGAAATGAATCAGCAATACACACATATAATTGATTGTTTTAGAGTTTCTCGATTGTATTGTAAACCATTCAGAGTTAGCATCCGGGGACCGAAAAAAAAGAACCAGAAAGTCTAGGCTGACATCAAGTTCTTTTTTTTTTTCCCCTTTTTGTATTAGCTTAGGTTGCAAAAGTAAAGCAATAGCAAAGGCAGTCAATTACCTAAAACATCCCTGACAACACCCATGCCAAGCTCAGACTCATCTCCGAGCATCGAACACAAGAACTGCTCAGCCTCCTCGACGTTGTACATCCTATTCATACACCCCTTACTTTGTAAATTAGTAACGATCCTATCTTTATTCCTCCTCCCGCCACCGCTATAACCCTTCCCGATCACATCCGACACCATCCCCGTGGCCGCAGCGACCCTCTTGTGCCTTCGACTCCCTCCAAAGCCGTTACCCGACCCCATCGCCTCACGGCCTCCCGCCGGTCCCACCGCGGGGTCGTCGAGCTGGGCCCCGAGGATTCCGGCCGCCTTGAAGGGGTCGCCGCCAGCCTCGCGGTACGCAGAGGCGATCTGATCGACGGACACGGAAGTGAAGGCGTCGATCAACCAATTTAGGGCTCGCTTCTGCTCGTCATCGCTACCGCCGTTGACGAGGATCTCCGCCGCCGAGGCCGCCGCCTCTTCCTCTTTGGGGGGATCCGATCCGGGGGCGGGGGCCGGGGCGGGCTTCCTCTTCTTCTTCCTGCTCCTCTTCTTCGTCGAGGGTTTCATGTCCTCTCCCTTTCCTTTTCCTTTCGAAGGATCCTTGCCGTCAACGGGCGAGCGCGAGAGACGGGCTCGGAGATAATATCGGAGTTCGTGCAGCCTCGGGTACGGATTAAGTTCATTGCATCATGATCCGGTGGAGTTCGGATTCTCGACCACCGTGCCCATCATGCCTTGAGATTCGTGAACGCATTTGATTTACGCTTCTGATATCAATGTCGGAGTCAAGCGGCCGTGAAGAGATTCGATAATGATCGAATGCGGATTCTCGCGTCGGAACCTAATCCGATCCGATTACCATAAGCTGGAATAAATCACAAGTTGATTGGTTTAAACTAAATATCGACTCCTCATTTTCTGTACAGCATAGAAAGATTAATCTTATATCGAAGGAAAGATTGACTCAGCAATTAGATTCTCTTATATCTAAAGAAAGATTGACCTCCAGAACAGGTGAGACTGTGTTGTTCAAGGGAATAGTTGGCCAGCTGCTGAGTTGCCAACTGAGGACAACTCTGAAGAATCAGAGAAGAAAACTACTACTAATGCACCAGCTGTTTCACATCTTTGAATTGGGTGAACAAGCATCATGTGACTTCAAGAAAGGATCAAAACAGCTTTCACATCATTTTTGTGTCCTTTTGATCAAGATCAATATATTCCATCCCAACATTTAAAGCTGAATCTTCAACAGGCATACTTCATTCAATAATATAAATTAGTTTCAATGTAGAATCTAAAGAAAATCAATATACATAACAATTTTCATTTTTACGACGATAATAGAGGAGCAATCTTATTGTAACACCAAGATTTGCCGCCATCGACACCGTTATCTTTGATACTCAAAAATCTTCTGTTGGCAATATATTCAGCTTAAAGTTCATACCAAAAATTCAATTGAGAAATAGGAAAAGCCCAAAATATTGTCACAGAGACCTCTTCACAGCTATTCAGCTGGGTTTTGGGGAGTCTTCTATAGATGATTTCAGAATCTGCAAATTAACAGTAGAAGGCAACATTTCAAAGATTCTTACAAAGAAAAAAGATATCAGTACAACTTACAAAGATATACACATAAAGGAAGTCTCATGATAAAGATTAGGAGATAACAATTTGATTTGTCCTTAATATATGGTTGGCTCCTGAAACAAAAACCTGGCTATCGAGCGTAGGATAACACATCTTGTTCTTACTTTCATTCTGTGTCATGCATATCAGATCCTGTAATGGCTACTATGGATGGATAGAAAGAAGGCTTACTTATTCGTCCAAAATATTTGCTGATAACATCCCAGGTTAAATTTGAATAGTATAATCTCCAAGAGAAACAAGTCCTTCTAAGGCCCGGACAATCTGTTCAAAATTTATATGTATATATTAGAGAGAGAGAGAGAGAGAAATATGATTGCAATAGTAAAAAATACAAAAATAGTGAAGGCATGACTAATCAATTATGAACATTTAGTGAAAGTGGATGAAATCAAAGTATGCACAATGTCTCCTAATGGAGGAAGATCAACTGGCCTAAATCTAAGTTCACACACATTATGTTCAGAGAAAAATACAAAATTCAAATTCTGAATAAAGGAACATTATTTCATGATTGAATTCATCACAACTTTGCACTAAAAATATTTCTTTTAAACCTTGTCAGACTTCTACTTTCTTTATGATATTGGATCGAATGATGTGTAAATTTCAGTAGCTAAATGAAGACATGGAAGAGCAAATCAGATGTCAATGATTTGGGAGATCAACAGAGAAGTACCAAATAAAGATAACGTGGAAGAAGAAGAAGAAGAAAATTAACAAGCAGTAGTAGTACAGGCTCTATCATCACAAAAAAAGGAATATGGTGAGTTAAGCAAATTACTTGACTCATGCTTGGCCGAAGAGATCCTGAGTGGTGCAAACAAGCATAGGCACAAGCAACCATTCTCCCGAGCTCAATAGGATTGTAGTAG
Source organism: Musa itinerans (assembly GCA_001649415.1). Classification (NCBI taxonomy): domain Eukaryota; kingdom Viridiplantae; phylum Streptophyta; class Magnoliopsida; order Zingiberales; family Musaceae; genus Musa; species Musa itinerans. The sequence continues at coordinate 92,332 of LVTN01000330.1, forward strand.
CTCTGTAAAAGTGGATCCACAAGGACATCATTTTTGCCATCTTCCAATGCTTGCTTCAGTAATGGTCTTGCCTGTAACAACATATCAAATGGCATCCTCATTTGCCGCCAAAAAATATTATGATTTATGTGGTGAAAAAAAAACAAATATCTGCAGACTGATTAAATGAACGAAAAGATTGTTTTTTTCTTTTCAGAGATGAGCAGAAGACAAGTCTGTTACTTGACTGACCCAATCAGCCAGACCCATAGGCCTTCGCCCAGTGATGAGCTCCAAGAGCAACACTCCATAAGAGAAAACATCAGATTTATCTGTGAGTTGTCCAGTAGAAACATATTCTGGAGACAGGTATCTGTCATGACATCAGAAGATTGTTTCAGAGTGGAAGATGTTGGTTTAATTCTATGAAGAGATAGAAGCGAATTGTGTGACATAACATTTACCCATAAGTACCCTTCACAACAGTGGAAATATGTGTTTTCTCATCTGAAAAATACTTTGCAATCCCAAAATCTGCAATCTGCACAAGACCAATATCTTGTCAGTCTTTATTTACTCTCTTCAATCAGTTGTAGACTCAGTAGAAATATTCTACTTGTCCCAAAAGTTGTTTTTTTTCTTCTTGGTAGAGTGGCAAACTAATTCATCTGAAGGCAGAAAACAACTGGAACCAATCGTAAAGTGTTGGTTGATTTACCTTTGCTCTAAAAGAGTGATCCAGAAGAATATTGGCTGCCTTAATGTCACGGTGAATGACCCTTGGTTGACCTGCAAAATTATTACAACTTAAAGATGTTAGCTATACAAGCATCATGGCCGATGACAGTTGAAAATTTACTGAATAATTAAAGTAAATTAGGAAGATATTTCAAGTTTAGAAAGTGTAAGGAAAAAAATGCAAAGCTTACAGTCTTCATGCAAATATGCCAGGCCTTTTGCAGAGTCCAAGGCAATTCTAAATCTGTCCTTCCAAGCCAATGTAAGTTGATCTCTATCTATAAAATGTTGAAGTTAATTGGACTGAAGTCTCCCAATCTTACATGACGACAAGCATTATTAAAACAGAGGAAAGTAAAGGCAATTTGCTTCTAGAATTGGTGTAGTATAAGGAATTTGTAGAACAAAGACATCATATAAGATTCAGCAGAATCTAATTATATGCCATATAGATAATTCAAGCAATCAGTTCAATCTATGCTTGTTGATTGCATGCATGAATTGCTTATCTTATCGACTTTCTTGTTGCGTATTCACACATAGAAGAATTGCTAGCGATTGTGAGTGTTGTGCAAGGTAAGTGAGCATGTACCGTCTAGATGGAACTTCAAGGTCTTGTTGGGGACATATTCACAAACCAGTAGCCGATTGCCTTCAGAAATGCAGCATCCAATCAGCGAAACAAGATTCCTGTGGTGCACAAGACTCAGTATGTCAGCCTCTTTCATGAATTCAGCATCAGTCTGCTTGCTAGCATCTTTCAATCGCTTGATTGCTGCTTCTGTGCCATTAGAAAGAGTCCCTTTGTACACATGTGAAAAACCACCTTCTCCCAGCAGATTAGCTGCAGAGAAGTTGTTCGTTGCAATCACCAACTCTTGATACATGAAGCTTCTCTTGGTTAAGCCAGCCGAAAAAGTAAGTGATTTGGGTGACAACGAATTCATTGAGCCAATGGTAGTGATTGGTAAAGGAGGTGATAGTTGTGGTGCCATTCTGACAACATCATCTGGGGAAGGGTAATGGTGTTGGTAATCCTGCCTGTTTTCTATGACTGGTTCTGGTGCTGCCAAGGAGAACAGGTGCAAATTATATTCTGGAGAAAAAAAAAGAGTAGGGATATAACATGCACATCACCCTGCGAAGTTTGCAAGACTGAATTATGGTTCTTGTGCAAACATTTCATAATGGCATGGATAAAACTTGATCCTTAGGATCAAGGGGGGCACACCAGAGAGCCCAAATGTCACTGCAGGATTCTCTTAACAAGAATCTTGACATCTCCTTCTGAGATCCTTGCAGGGGCACTTAGCAATCTGTTATGCCTTTCACTTGATCTTTTCTAAGGAGTTTATACAGCTTGTATCTGACATTTTTATGTCATTTATTCCAATCTATCCCCAACCTGAGGAAGAAGACTGGAATCAGGGAATCTAGCTCAAAGAAAGAAAACATCAAGAACATGAACAACATGGGGGGAAGCTAATTACACCACAATGGATCGCAGGTGAACCAGCCTATGACATAAAGATGGATAGTGGCGAGAATCTTCACGACCCCCCTCATCTCGTGGTACGACCAGCAGCACGAGGAGCAGCAAGACAGTGTCCACCTGCCATGGTTTAGCAGTCATCAAAAGGATTCGGTCTGTTGATTGAACTATATATAGACTGGACATGTTAGAAGGCCTTACGCCAAGAGCATGAAGATGAAGCTGAACATAGCGATGGCCATGGTGATGGCCACTGAAGCCAAAGTAAAAGGCAGGCCCAAGACGAACCCCACATACTGTAGCGACTTAGGCATCTTTCTAGTATGTCTCTTCTCCGCTCCAAGTCGCTGCCTCCTACAACTTCTTTCCTCTCTTCTATACACCAGCAGGCCTATCTATTCTTTTCCCCTTCAGATAGCCATTGCGCTGCATATAGAGAAGAATAAAAACCACTGCATGAAAGAGATACAGAAAGAGTGGCATGTGTCGTGATTGGAGATTCACAGCTGGGTTAAGTCAAAGGAGTTCTACTAGGGATTGCTGAATGTTAGATTTGGTAGATTGAGCTTGCAATCACTAGGAAGTACAAACTAGCTTAATGTTGCAGGAAGAACAAACAGTTGGCCTGTGATATATATATATATATATATATA
>LVTN01000330.1:95291-151124 GCA_001649415.1 Musa itinerans
ATATATATATATATATATATGCATGTATCTAATACTATGTGATGTATTTACAGAGATAATGCACAGGTAAGATACTCTAAATTAAAAATTCAGGAGTATAAAATTTATTTTCCCATTGGAAATAAAAATCAGCTTAATTGATAAAGACTTTGAAAATTTATCATAAGATCGTCGGCTTGAATCTCATTTATCCTTTTAAAAAAAAAATAATAGATCTTTGTAGAAGAAAAAAAAAAGATCTTTGTTTGTACTTTAAAAAAATAATTTTAAGGGAGCCAAAATGAGACAGAATAAACAGTTAAATTACGTTTGATTGAACTGAAAGAATCAACCGAAGAGGAGAAAGTCAAAAAAAAAAAAAAAACAAATGCTCCATTCCAATTAAAAATAGTGTGAGAAAAAAATGAAACTTTAAATTTTAATTAGTGTCATTAGACATTCAGAATTTTTTCCAAGAACAGAGAAGTGAGAAACAGAGAAAGGCATCAGAAGGACATCCCATGAAGCACAGTAACAGAGTCCTGGAGCTAAAAAACACTATAAAACCAATTCTAAAAGCAAAACATGGTGGTAAGCAAAAGAGGTTTGCTAGATCTTACATTTAGCGACAGAGAGAAAGGAGGAGGAGGAGGAGGAGGAGGATCACGAAGATTTCCCGGTCGTCCGAGAGCCGAATCAGAAGCTGACGAGCGCAAGAAAGTCGCAGTTTGAAGGAAGTGGCGGAAGAACGTGTTTGGGATGTATCTTACATGGTATTTTGTGTCTGTGGATGCATCTACCATTCTTTTCTTTCCATTCCGTTTGCGTGCCCTAGTTGGCTACCGGGGTTTGTATGATGATGAGTTGTCGCTCTCGTTCGCATTGATTGTAGCAGCACGTCACGCGAATCTTCCAGCATCCCTCCTTCGCACATGTCACCTTCAGCTTGGAATTCAACGGCAGACTTTGGTAGTCAAAAATGTCCGCCCAAGTGAAGGAGAAGGCGTCTGCCTTTTCCAGGAAGCTGCCCCTCAATAATATCGGGCCAGTCTCCAAACCAAGCAGTAGATTATGTAGTCTAATTAATTTAGGATAGGACTGTGGTGTTGATGACAACATGCATGCATTTGAAGCAAACCATGTCTCTCGCTGATGTTAAAGAATGAGACGTCGAACGATCGAAAGACTTACAAGCAGATCCGGCGGATGTTTGAAGAGTATGGGACTGATAGGGAGGGCGAGAACTGCACCCAAAGTTCCCGGTCATGACTGCTGCTGCTTCAGAGGAGTGATGGGAGAAGCTGGGGAGGAAATGGGTTGAGCTTTTGAGGCCTAAGAAGCTTCTAGGATCCGCAACGAGATCGCCTGCGTCGTCGACCTGGTGAGGGAGGACGGGACGAGGGTGGAGGCGGTAGCGGCGTGCCACAGCAGCGCCGCTAAATCGAAGTTGCCCGTCTTCGAGGTGCTCGGGTTGACGCTCGGAAGCGTCTTCTGCCACTTCCTTCCTCGCGACCACGTCGTCTGGACTGCCATCAGGTAAGGAAGCTTGCTTCCTCGCTCTATCGGTGTAATGCCTGCTTTGTGTTTGATGTAATCACTGCAAGTATTCGTCTGCATCTTTGTAGTCTCTCATGTTTAGTATGGAATCTATCCGAAGAACACAAATCGCTTCCTCATTCTCTCTTTATTATGGTCATGTACATCAAATTTCTTGATCTAATCTACCAAAATTGAGCAGGCTTAAGGTCAAAACTGCCAATTTTTCCATGTAAAACATGAGCAATCAACAAAGCAGCTATGTAGACACCTGAGATGAACAGTCTCACATGGAATAACAGTCAAAACTTATGCTGTAGATCTTTTGACACAATAGTTCTAGAACACATTTAGAGTAAATTAGCTTAAAATTAATTTGTAAGAGTTTAAAACAATAAATTATCTCCACCAAGTTGCAAGCTACATGTTGAATTTAAAGGACTAGCTGTATCCATCGCAGCTTCTATGCTCTGGCATTTCTAGCTAGAACAGTAAGATCTTACAACCATGAAAAAAAGAAAAATAGATATCATCTCAAAGCCAGCTGCTGTATCATGTGGTGATTATGACAACTATTTATGGCTTAATCTGTACCTCATAATCTTTATATGATCTTGTGTGTTCGACCAATTTTGGCAAAATGCTGATTAGGAAACAAGAACATTCTGCTCAGCCAGACGCCGGCGAAAATGAGCTAATTGGCCCTGCAAACTTACAATTCCAGCTGCCTTCTTGGAGAGAATGGCAGTCAATCTGGAGACGTACTCGTCTAGTTGATTACCAGGTTGCTCCGCTTCAACTAACAGGTTCACCTCCTGACAAGCCAAGAGAATGAAGTAATTTTTTTCACATTTCTAACCTGACTCGATTTATAGATCTAGAAACATGTACCTCTGTAACAATATTGATTGTATCCTCCACTTGTCTCCGATGGGCCACAATAAGATCCTCCTCTTCCTGTTATTGTTATATTAGAACATGTCAATGCCAATTCAGATGAGAATCAAGACTCCAAAAGATTACCTACCTGCAAGAGAGCATTTAGATCATCATCTGAGCCAAAATCATCGACACCTCCTTTGTGCATATATTTCTGTTTCACATGGGAATCAATTTTCGTATTATTATTATCCACAGGCAACTGTGGATGTGCATCTGCCTTGCGTTCCTTCCGAGATGGTATAGCTTGCTCGTATACATTCACAGAGGAATCTAACACTCCCACAGTTGATGAACCTCTACTGCTTACCCTTGAATGCTTAGAATATTCAGAAGTTGCATGTCCCTCGTCTCTCCCACCAGGAACATGGTCTAAATTATATTGCAAAGATGACTCTTTTGCAAATTGGTTGGACCAATGAGACGGGTGGGTCTCGCTGGAAATGTCAATGCTCTTATTATCGAGGTCAGAGAAAGCAGGTAATACAGAAGATAATTGGCCCATGGTTGAGTCTCTCAGATTTGTGGTTGCCAACAGGAGATCCTTCTTGTTATTTCCATTGGAGAGGCTCTTCACTCTGCAAAGACCAGAAGATATGAATAAATGCAAAAAATCGCACGTCAATGGTTAAAGCTGCTCCTACTAGGAAAAGGTACATCATTCCAAGACTGGAAGGTGCTTCCTCAGATACTTGGCATGAGTAGTTCTACATGGGTGTAGCGCTGTTCTCCCTGTACAAGTTATTACCATAGCAAAAATGAGAATCAAATCAATGCCTAACCTGTCTGCGTATCTGAGGGTGTTCAATGTGTGTTCGCATGAACCAGAATTTGGGGAAATACATGAAATCATTACGGTGCGGGAGTCACCAACAAATGAATCCCTGAGAACTTCGGTCAGTTTACTCCCTCTGAATGGAATGTGAACCTGATCGTTGTCAAGTGCTCTAATGCATTCCTTTAAAGCAAGCAAACTTTTGTTGATCTCAGCACCTTCAATCCTTCAAAGAAAATCACATTGGTGAAAGTAGTTCATACTTGGTACTTCACTTTCACCTGAGATAGCAAAAAGACAATACCTTGTTTGCTTATCATTGTCAGTAGTATCGGCACCTCTTTCACTTCCAGCAAGGTCTATGAAAGAGAGCTTGCCAACTATTCGAGCTGGTTTTGATTCCCTACCAACTACTGACCTCTTAATAGCAAGCTGAAGTATAGCATGAGAACGTGATGACTCCTCATTTGCACCAGTTGTGCCTGTACTTCTCGTTGCATTCCCTTTTTCAATGAGTTCCCTGATGCCATCAACATTCGATACTCTAAACTCTTGCAAACCCACAATGCAAACTTGTTGTTTACCATCCTCTCTCATGCAAAGTTTCCTGGATATGACAACTTATTAATGTTGAGGGGATCTTAGAAAAGGCATAATATCTGCATGAAACAAATTAAAAAACATTGGCAAACCTCCGATCATTTAGTAAATCAAAGAGCTTTCCTCCATATATCTCAAAGAAACTCACATACAGTTGAAAACCTTGATATCTATATGTGTGATGCATTAGTCTCAGAATATCTTGAGATGCTTTGAGTGGCAATGGTTGCATAGTGTATGTCTTTCCACTACCTGAAACAATAAGAAAAGAGTTCAGAACAACCAAGTGAAGCTGGTTAATTGTGAAAGCAGACTTCAGAACTTGTAGCATGGCTGTGCATCAGTTCAAACATACACCAAATAAATGAAATTCAAACTTTAAAAGACTTCATGACAAAAGTGTAACAGCTGAACTGACACCTCCACCAATGGCACACCAAACTTTGACAGCAGAATACTAACAAATTCAAGCTCCAATAAGAATTTTAAACAAGGTGAACGACTATTAATCTAATGAAAATAACTCAGCCTATATCTTAAATAGCAGGTGTAATACAAAATAAGTGAGATAATTGAACATTTTTTAAGGATAGGAAAGCAGGTGTAATTCAGTTTTACAAGACATATCTACATTTTTTTACCTGGCAAATACTATTGCCAACTTTGGTTGGTCATAACTTTTGGAAGGATGTAACTTGTGAAGAGTCAAGATGACTGAGAAGTACAGGAGAATATATGCCTTCAGACCTTCGATAAACAGATATAAGTAGTTCTTGCTTCTTAAGCAGGTCAAGGTAAAAAAGTAACATATATACCACTAGCTTGGATCATGTAAGTGGAGGGTATGGTTTGCCTTTCTCAGTCATGATATGTGTTAAATCACTCTGAAAAAAGGTGCTTACTATATCAGGTAAAATATTGTGGCAATCCCAATTATCTATGCATTTGCTGGGTCAAAGACAATGGTAGAGGAAGACCCGAAATTTCAACATTATTTTTTTACTCTCTAGTTACTGTACATGAAAAAAATATTCATAGACACCTGTACTTGCCTGTTTGACCATAGGCAAAGCAAGTTGCTTTTGTACGCTGGAATATAGCAGGAACAATCGGCTCCACAGTTTCCCGATATACCTAGTATATACATTGAAAGTCTGCAATGGTGAAGAATTTACTAGCCTGAGCAATTAGATATTCTTTCTTTTATTGCCACTCACTTCATCATTTGAGACATCTTCATCCAGCACAGCATCAAACACAAATTCATGCTTCTCGAGATACTCTGTGAGGTCAACCTAAGGGATGAAAAATAGAACAGAAAAGAAAATGAAATCAGAAGAAGCAAAGCACAGCTCTATTTGATAATGCAGTTTCTCAATTTTCTCATGGAGCAGAATACTTGCAAGCCAACGTAAATAAGAGAATGTTACTAAGTTCATCCATCCAAGGAAAGTCCCTTGCATCATTCCGCAAGTTTATGACCTTCAGGGGAACATGAAGATTGTATGACTCATATAATGGTAATGATCCAGCGTCTGTGAATAGAGTTCCTCTTGTTGCACTTGGATTAAACATTTATGCATAAAATTCCAAGTTAGAAGCTTGCTTATGAAGATTTCAACACGATGCACTATATTGACTTTTCAGGATCTTCAGGCAATACATCAGATTATACTAAGTTTGAAACTTTAAGTTAGTATTTTTCTAACATTATGAAGCATGAATTTTGCACTTTCTTGACCTAAGATTTGGTGATGTAAACTTAAGTTTCATTTACTAGCAGGAACTTGTCAACTGTTAGCAGAATCTTTTATTTCATTTTTGCTTGTCTTTTCGCTTTATAATGGGCAAAGATGATGGATAATAAAGCATTAATGATAGATAAAAAGAGCATTTCAAACACACAATTACATCCACGATAAATGGAAAATGTGGAACAGGACCAGATAGTTCACACACGAGTAAACTAAAACATGGTAAAGGAATAAGCAAGAGCATGAAATCATAAAAAGAGAAGATTTACAGGTCAGAGGACCAGCGCATGTTAGTATAGTAACAAAAGTTTCCGTCAAGCTATGAGCAATTTATACTAAACTTGCCTTGAGTTTCATCTCATGAACTGTCAGAGAACTGGAACCTGAATCAATTGTGATAATGTCTTCCTCTTTCTTTGCTATTTCCTTTTTGTTCAGTGGTCTCTTTCTTACCTGCCATAATTGATTGATACTTTTAAAACTCATACAAGTGTTAGATGTCGGAGATCTTTCACATATACCAGAGCCAATGATAGAAAGAATGATAAATCAAAAGAACCAAAGTGTAAAGCCTCAATAAAAATTCAAAGGAATTGATAAAAGAAAAACATATTTTCAAGCAGCAAAACACTTTAGAATTGTGAATAACTGGACAAAAATATCTCAATAGTGCACAAGCACATGGCAGAAGAGCATACCACTACTTTGATTTTGGCTACAGAACTCGTCTTCTCTTTATCCGCTGAAAGACTTTTCAAAAGATTGTTCTGCAATGGTAACGGATTCCTACTTGAAGGTAATAATTCAGCAATTTCCATCTGCCAACAACGTCACAAGCAGTTTCAAGATTTAAACCTAAAAATGTACTGACAAATGCAACTATTAAAAATCTCTTCTTTTTTTTTGTGAGCTAATGAACTATTTCTACTTAAATTGTGTCAAAACCCATATTCCAATAAACATCTAAAAGATAGAGAAAACATAAGGAGAATGCTAACTTATTACAGTATGTTCATATGGGCTACTCTGAATTTGTCAAAGTTTTCAGATTACCACATTCCAGTAAAAATGAGGAATACGTATAGATTCCCCAAAATGACACCTTTTTTGGCCACTTAGCACTTACAACCGTGAAGTTAATCGTCTCACCCGAACATCCAGCTGATAATGAAGCAAACATTCAATACTATGATTGCAAATTAGGATCATCCACTACTATGAGAAGTGAAACAGGAGCGAGGCATTGCCTGAGGGAGAAGCTCAGTGTCAATCGAGTGGAGATCCAAAAGCCCCGGGCTATGCCCGTTTAAGAACACGTCCTCCCGGTGTTGCCTCTGGCTAGACGACTGCGAACTTAAGCGCCGCGCCGACGGCTCAACCGGCACCGGGAACTCCCCGCCGATTCCCCTCTGCATGCTCAACAACCTAGAATACTCCACCTACACCAACACCACCGACACCGGGAAAAAGATCGAATATTTGGTGGTGGGGGGAAATAGGAGAACTAAATCAAAATCGATCCACTTGGCAATCGAAACGGAGCCGACCACCTGATCCGACGAGAACCGACGCTGGTGGTGGCTGTTGCCCGTTCGACCCATCTGCCTCCCTCCCATGGCAGCGCCGCTCATCTTCTCCCCGGTAGACGACGAATACGCGAGCGAGACAGACGCGGCAACGGAGCGGACACTGATAAAAAGCAAATGAATCGGACGGTGGCGTGAGATCGATTTCAAATCTCTCTGAGATGGGGATGGCGACACGGGCAGCTTTCCCTTCTCCGGAACGTGAGGGAATTTTCCAATGGAAACCCGCCGCGTGGCTAGGGGAAATCATATTGGACGCGTGTCATATTCGTCGTCCATAAAGAGGTTATTGTATGATAACATGTATTCGAAAAGTTTCACCGGATCCGGATCCATATGAGGAGGAAAGTGACGGACAGGAGCCAATGATATGTGATCCCACCCATACATTCACCCTCCTCATATACCACCGGAAAAAACTCAGTGGCCCACTGCTTCTCCCAACAGAGACACAAGTACGAGAATGTGTACGAAAGCTAACTTGTCGGATTATACGATGGTATTTATTCTCCAAGCATTCAACGGGTCGGGATGTGCGGCAGAGAACTGTTGGTCCCACTGAAACACCCAATCGCGTGACGGGTACGTAATTGAGTACTCGAAAAAGAATGTAGGAAGCACACATCACACGCGTGGCCTACTTGTCGGGAACACGAGGGTATCACACGAGGGTATCACCCGCCTAATCGTTTGCCCGAGAGAAACCTTTGGTCCCACAGAGCACACAATTGCCAAAAGGTATGAAATTTAGTACATAAAAAGAATATGAAAAATGCCAGCGAATTCATTTTTGGTTCGGCGTGCCTCTGACCTGTTCATCGTTGACTGTTGACTGTTGACTGCAATTAATTCGGGCACGCTTCGTCGGCTAATTTTGACCCATTCGGTGGGCTAATTTAGTGCGACATATACATGTCTACATGTGTATGCATATCAATAATGTCCCAAAAACCCAAATTAACAACTTGGAACCATAATTGACAGTATTTGTTTGAGTTAAAGAAGTATATTGAAATTAAAACACTTGATTGTGCACTTGTAGTTGTGGGTATATCAAATCAAACAGTTAATTAATGTTGTAGTGGATAAACGATAGCGTGAGGTTGTGTTGATCGCAAAATAAGAGTATTGATTTGTACTATAATATATTGGACCTCATTCCAATTTGTTATTTCAGGAACATGGAGAATCAACATCTAACTTATTAGATTGAAGCAAGATAATAAAATATGTATGAGTACACCGATAATTTTTAGTACTTATTATTGTGGACTCTACGAGGACACCGTACACTATGATCGATGAATTGATGTCTGAACATTAATAGTTTCATATGGTGAAAAAGAAATATTTAATAAACTTCATCTTCATTAATTTTTTGTTCATCGGTAAGATTCAAAAGGAGTTGATCCCATCAAATTTTCAATTGTTAAGATGTTTGATGGAGGTATGGATCTCACGGAGCATGTGACAATTTTCTATGCTCGAATAACATTGTACGACATGTTAGATACTCTGATGTATTGTGTTTTTCTTATGACATTGAGGGGCACAACTGGAGTGTTATACCCGTCTTAAATAGCTCTTAGTGAGCTTCTTTGTTAGAGCAATAACTTTTTTGGAATATTTGCCTCAAGCTTATGATCACTACCCTCCTAGCAATCTAACAAATGAATGGTGAGCCACTAGCGATCTTTGTTTTTATATTTACAAATGAGACTCGAGGGATTACTTACCCTTTAATCCTCATACAATCATTTATAATGAAACTTATGCCATCTCGATTCTAGTACCTGATATAAAAATAGTTAACTATCATCCTTGATATTCTTCTACTGAGGCAAGAGTCTTAGGGTTGCATGATGAATTCTACAAGCTCCTAATATAAATACCATATAAGTTCTTGGAAAAACTTTCATATATACTAAATATGTCTTGAGGCACTTGCCTTTATCATTTTCCTTCTAATTAGGTATTTTTTATGCTGGTCAACTTCTGATTCAACTCATGAATGATCAAAAAATCTTTGAGAATCTTCTCTCGCTATCACTAAATATAAACTCAGCAAAGATTGAGGGTTTTAAACCTCTTCGTATATTTTTACATCTAAAATATCGATCTAACGGTGGTATACCAAATTCACTTATCAAAAATTAAAAATTCAAAATATCATCTAGTGTATTTTTTTTGAAGGTATCAACTAATTTAACTAGTAAAAATAATAATAGTTTATTATAAAATCATCAGCTCAAATAATTTCGCCTTTGTCACTTATTATTTATAAAAAAAATATAAGCTTGGGCAAACCACTTTTATTCAACACTGTGTTTTACGTTTAGAATTGATATTGTAGTGTTTCATTACGTCACACTCACCAATCGAAAGATATGATGATTCACCAAACGACCACAAGTTATACTAGTTTGAGTCCGATCATAATTTTTTTTATCATTAATTTATAATTAAAATAATAATTCATTATTACAGCAATCATACATGAATCATCCTTAAAAGCAAAGTAAATAATACTTTATTATATTCAAACAATAAAGAAAACTTGCTTATCCTGATTTTTACTGTCTAAAAATAATAATAAAATATTTTAAGAAATACTTATTCAGATTGATAAACCACTTAAGTTTGACGATTCATACTATTGCATAATTGATCGATCGATAACTCATCGATCAATTACCATGAGATATCATCGGCACCCATGTAACACTCTTGGTTAGTCCCACGTGAGCAAAATTAAGATTGATTTATAAGGGTCTGATGAGTGTACTATTATCAATTTCAACTTAAGCGTTTTGATTAGTGGTTTAGACCAAACGAAGTTAATAGGCCAATTAACCTATTAGGCTCGGACCATGATATTTGGTATTAAAGAGCCAACCTAGTTCAACCAATATTGTAATTGTTTCTTTGCTAAACATGATGTGAAAATAACTTAAAATAACTTCTTTTTTGGCACTTGCAAATACTAAGAGACATACAACAAGTAAATTTTTATTGAAGAATAAACACCATTCTTCATGATATTTTTAATCACACAAGTAAACAAGCATTCATGATATTTTTATTAAAGAATAAACACCATTTATTCATTATTATTATATGCATAAATACTAAATTATATTATAAATTCATTACTTGTTTGAAAGTCAAATGTAGACAAATTAGAATAAGGTTTTGGTCTATTCAAACCATTCTAAATAAGGAAGTATCACATTCTTCCCCCACCTAATTTTTGTTTTGACTTCCAAATCACTAAAAAAAAGAAGCATGCTCAATTACTTGTGTCTACTATAAGATCAACGATAATGACATCAAATTAAATTAATACAAGTGTATATTTCATTGGATCACATCACAATCATATCATTGAACAAGTCACGTTGAAATTATCATATAAAGTCAAAAAAACGTTGTATTTTGAAATATATTAATTCAAATGATAAGAACAATATCTACTCTTTGACTGAGCGATAGTATCAATTTAAATAATGAAATAGGATGAATTGATCAATTGATTTGATTCATTATAATTCAATGATATAGATAAATTATATTGGGATCCAAAAATTATGTATAGAGAAGTGACATCATCCATAATATCCCGAACATGAGTAAGAGTGAGAGTTGAATCATATAAAAGACAAAGGTAGGAAACACTTTTCGAAACTTAGATCCATCCAACATGATTTGTAAGAACTTATCTTTAATGTTTTGCAACCTCAAATATCTAAATCATAAGGTTGATGATAGAGATCTAATAGCCTCTTATCTTTAATATTTTGCAACCTCAAATATCTAAAACATAAGGTTGAGGTCCAAAAAATACCTCTTAGGATAAAGGAGATCCGACGGACTTATGAACCCTTTGTTCCATACTTCTTAATTAATATGGGACTAAATGATCTTATCAAAAATAATAAAAGTACAATCTATTTTTATCATTCCACAAAAATCTTTTAGTTTTTCTTTCGCATGGCAAAATAAATTTCCTACTCCTGTTTTGAATTTTTAATTTAGAGTATCTTACCGGTGCATTCTCTCTGTATATATATATCACATAGTATTAGATTCATGCATATATATATATATATATATATATATATATATATGTCACAGGCGAAAGGTTTGTTCTTCCTGCAACGTCAAGCTCAATCTTCCGAATCTAACATTCAGCAATGCCTAGTAGAACTCCGTTGACTTAACCCAGCTGTGGATCTCCATTCACATCACATCCCACTCTTTCTGTGTCTTCTTCGTGCAGTGGTTTTTTGTCCTTCTCTATGTGCAGCGCAATGGCCAGCTGAAGAGGAAGAGACTAGATAGGTGTGCCGGTGCGTAGAAGAGAGGAAAGAAGTTGTAGTTGGCAGCGACTTGGAGTGGAGAAGAGACATAGTAGAAAGATGCCTAACTGGCTGCGGTGCATGGGATTCTTCTTGGGCCTGCCGTTTGCTTTGGCTTCAGTGGTCATCACCATGTTCATCACTGTGTTCACCTTCATCTTCATGCCCTTGGCGTAAGGCCTTCTTCCATGTCCTGTCTATATATAGTTCGATCGCCAGACCGAATCCTTTTGTTGACTGCTAAACCATGGCAGGTGGACACTGTCTTGCTGCTGTCCGTACCACAAGATGAGGGAGGTGGTGAAGATTCTCGCCACTATCCATCTTTATGTCGTAGGCTGGTTCACCTGCGATCCGTTGTGGTGTAATTAGCTTCCCCCCATGTCGTTCATGTTTTTGATGTTTTCTTTCTTCGAGTTAGATTCCCTGATTCCAGTCTTCTTCCTCAGATTGGGGATAGATTGGAATAAACGACATAAAAAATGTCAGATACAAGCTGTATAAGCTTCTTAGAAAAGATCAAGTGAAAGGCATAACATACTGCTAAGTGCCCCTGCAAGGATCTCAGAAAGAGATGTCAAGATTCTTGTTAGGAGAATCCTGCAGTGACATTTGGGCTCTCTGGTGTGCCCGGATCAAGTTTTATACATGCCATTATGAAATGTTTGCACAAGAACCATAATTCAATCTTGCAAACTTCGCAGGGTGATGTGCATGTTTTATCTCTACTCTATTTTGTCTCCAGAATATAATTTGCACCTCTTCTCCTTCTTGGCAGCATCAGAACCAATCATAGAAAACAGGCGGGATTACCAACACCATCACCCTCCCCCAGACGATGTTGTCATAATCGCACCACATCTATCACCTCCTTTACCAATCACCACCATCGGCTCAAAGAATTCGTCGTCACCCAAATCACTTACTGTTTCGGCTGGCTTAACCAAGAGAAGCTTCACGTATCAAGAGTTGGTGATTGCGACGAACAACTTCTCCGCAGTTAATCTGCTGGGAGAAGGTGGTTTTTCTCATGTGTACAAAGGGACCCTTTCTAATGGCACAGAAGCAGCGATCAAGCGATTGAAAGATACTAGCAAGCAGACCGATGTTGAATTCATGAAAGAGGCTGACATACTGAGTCTTGTGCACCACAGGCATCTTGTTTCACTGATTGGATGCTGCATTTCTGAAGGCAATTGGCTACTGGTTTGTGAATATGTCCCCAACAAGACCTTGAAGTTCCATCTACATGGTACATGCTTGCTTACCTTGCACAACATTCACGATCACTAGCAATTCTTCTATGTTATTGTAGTATGAATACTCATCCGGAAAGTTGATAAGATAAGCAATGCATACATGCAATCAACGAGCATAGGTTGAACTGATTGCTTGAATTATATGTATGGCATATAATTAGTATATGGTGCCTTTGTTCTACAAATTCCTTATAAGACACCAATTCTGGAAGCAAACTGCCTTTACTTTCCTCTGTTTTAATAATGCTTGTCGTCATGTAAGATTGGGAGACTTCAGTCCAATTAACTTCCAACATTTTATAGATAGAGATCAACCTGCCTTGGCTTGGAAGGACAGATTTAGAATTGCCTTGGACTCTGCAAAAGGCCTGGCATATTTGCATGAAGACTGTAAGCTTTGCATTTGTTTCCTTACACTTTCTAAACTTGAAATATCTTCCTAATTTACTTTAATTATTCAGTAAATTTTCAACTGTCATCGGCCATGATGCTTGTATAGCTAACATCTTTAAGTTGTAATAATTTTGCAGGTCAACCAAGGGTCATTCACCGTGACATTAAGGCAGCCAATATTCTTCTGGATCACTCTTTTAGAGCAAAGGTAGATCAACCAACACTATATGATTGGTTCCAGTTGTTTTCTGCCCTCGGATGAATTAGTTTGCCACAATATCAAGAAGGAAAAAGCAACTTTTGGGACATGTAGAATATTTCTACTGAGTCTGCAACTGATTGAAGAGAGTAAATGAGGCCTGACAAGATATTGGTGTTGTGCAGATTGCAGATTTTGGGATTGCAAAGCATTTTTCAGATGACAAGACACATATTTCTACTGTTGTGAAGGGCACTCATGGGTAAATGTTATCATCATACAATTCACTTCTATCTCTTCATAGAATTAAACCAACATCTTCCAATCTGAAACAATCTCCTCATGTCATGACAGATACCTGTCTCCAGAATATGTTTCTAGTGGAAAACTCACAGATAAATCTGATGTTTTCTCTTACGGAGTGTTGCTCTTGGAGCTCATCACCGGGCGAAGGCCTGTACATCTGGCTGATTGGGTCAGTCAATTAACAGATTTGTTTTCTGCTCAGCTCTGACAAACAAACAATCTTTTCCTTCATTAATCAACCTGCAGATCTTTGTTTTGTTTTCATCGCATACATCATAATGGTTTTTTGAGGCAAATGAGGATGGCATTTGATATGTTGTTACAGGCAAGACCATTATTGAAGCAAGCATTGGAAGATGGCAAATATGATGTCCTTGTGGATCCATTTTTAGAGAGCTACTACAATCCTTGAAGCAAGCACTGGAAGATGGCAAATATGATGTCCTTGTGGATCCATTTTTGGAGAGCTACTACAATCCTACTGAGCTTGGGAGAATGGTTGCTTGTGCCTATGCCTGTTTGTGCCACTCAGCATCTCTTCGGCCAAGCATGAGTCAAGTAATTTGCTTAAGCTTTACTCACCATATTCCATTTTTCGTAATGATAGAGCATATACCGTTAATTTTCTTCTTCTTACTCATCATCTTTACTGGGTACTTCTGATCTCCCAAATCACTGACATCTGAATAAGTTTTGCTCTTCCATGTCCGAATTTAGCTACTGAAATTTACACATCATTCGATCCAATATCATAAAGAAAGTAGATGTTTGACAAGGTTTAAAAGAATATTTTTAGAGCAAAGTTGTGATGATTCCAATCATGAACCAATGTTCCTTTATTTCAGAATTTGAATTTCTTTTATTTTTCTCTGAACATAATGTGGATGAACTTAGATTTAAGCAAGTTGATCTTCCTCCATTAGGAGACATTGTGCATACTTTGGTTTCATCCTTTTTCACTAAATGTTCATAATTGATTAGTCAAGTTTGTAATATTATCTTTTTTCATTGTAAGAATCTTTGAAATGTTGACTTTCATTATTAACTTGCAGATTCTGAGATCATCCATAGAAGACTCAAACTGCAATTGAGTAGCTGTTTAAATTGTAAACCAAGGTCAGATGCTGTGAAGAGGTCTTTATGATGATATTTTGGGGTTTTCCTGTTCCTCAATTGAACTTTTAGTATGAAGTTAACTTGCAGATTCTGAAATCATCCATAGAAGACTCAAACCGCAATTTAGTAGCTGTTTAAATTGTAAACCAAGGTCAGATGCTGTGAAGAGGTCTTTATGATAATATTTTGGGGTTTTCCTGTTCCTCAATTGAACTTTTAGTATGAATTTTAAACTGAATATATTCCCAACCAAAAGATTTTGAGTAGCAACGGTATCCATGTTGATGGCAGCAAATCTTGTGTTACAGTAAGATTTCTCCTCTAAGATCATCTTAAAAATGGAAATTGTCATAAAGATACTATGTATATTATAGGATCATACATGCTTGACACAAGTGAAAGTAAAGAACAAGATATGTTACCCTAAACTTGATAGCCAGGTTTTGTTTCAGGAGCCAACCATAGATTAAGGAAAAATCAAATTGCTAGTGTGCATAAGCTTCATTAACAAATGGTACATTTGTGCTTTATAAAACTAGCTTCTATTTTTTCTTTGTAAGAATCTTTGATGTGTTGCCTTTTCCTCTTAACTTGCAGATTCTGAAATCATCTATAGAAGACTCTCAAAACCCCAACTGAGTAGCTGCTTAAATCGTAAACCAAGAACAGATGATGCAAAAAAGTCTGACAATATTTTGGGCTTTTTCTTTTCATCGATTGAAATTTTGGTATGAACTTTAAATTGAATATATTGCCAACCAAAACATTTTGAGTAGCAGAAATATCGACGTTGATGGCGGCGAATCCTGGAATTACAGTAAGGCTGCTCTTCGATGATCGTCGTAAAAATGAAAATTGTCATAAAGCTACTGCATGTATTGACTTTCTCCTATCGAAAATTATCATTTTTTTTAATGAAGTATGCTTATTGAAGATTCAATTTGCAATGTTGGGAGGGAATATATTGATCATATTTCATGTTTCACTGTTATGCCATTGAATTCTGGAATAATGTGTCCCGGCACACTGGCATTTTGTAGAAAATGAAATTATTGGTGGCTTTGTTCTTGACACTTATGAGAAGGTGATGATTAGAAGTATCCACAAAAAATGATGTGAAAGCTTCTTTAAGTCAAATGATGCTTGTCCATACCAATTCAAAATATGAACTGGTGAACAGAGGAGCATTAGTGGCAGTTTTCTTCTCTGTTTCTTCAGAGTTGTCCTTGGTTGGCCACTCAACATCAGTTCTGGTGTTGCATAGCTGTTTCTCACCTCTTTGCTTCAGAGACAAAGAAGGAAGGCTTTTCCATTGCTGCCATCTCTATCCTGAAGAAAAGAGTGTCCGTCTATCTTCTTTCTTGTAGACTTCTATGACAATTCCTTGGAACAAGATTGTAAATGAATGAATATAATGACCACATCAAAACAATATTAAGGTGGATTGACAATGTAAGAAGAAATCTTGGATTTAGAAGGCAAAGGAACAGCACAGAGTGAGTGAGACATTAGCGTGTTTAAGGTCTGCCTGCTTCGCAATCTCCGGCATTAATGAAGAGATTAAGGGAATGCTGCGGACCGCGTCGGCCGCGGAGACTCTCTCTTCGCCGCTCCGTGTTGACTGAATCGGCTCAGAGGGGTTTCACGGGTGACGTGTCCTCTCACGAGTGGACCCCAAAAGAAATTTTATTCCTCTTCACCGCTCCGTGTTGCCTGAATCAGCTGTGAAAGGTTGCATGGGTCTCGTGGCCCCTCACGAGCGGGCCCCAAAGGAGGTTTATGCCTGTGCCGCTCCTCCCTCGGTGTTCCCCAGAAGGAAAACGGGCCGGCAGCGGCGTGATGTCCAAAAATTACCTACAATGCCACCTTCTCTTTCACTCCTTTCTTAATGGAGGAGAAGGAGGAGACGAAGTAGAAACCAACCACGGTACTTGCCGGCCATGTCGACCCCGCCGCCGACCTCCTCCCCTGCAACCCCGCCAGGTTCCCCTCCGTCGGCCACCCCCTCCGCGCCGCCTCCGACCTCCCCACCGCCACTCGCCACCCCGCCCTCCTCGCCTCCTCCCTCTCCATCCCCTCCTTCGGCCTCGCCGCCTCCCTCTAGCGCTTCCGGCTCCCCTCCTCCCCCACCGGCGATCCCATCCGCCTCGCCCCCGCTGCCTCACTCAGGGCGATCGTCGCCCTCCCCGCCTTATCCTCCGCCACCCAAGACTCCGTCTACCCGGTCGCCGCCGCGGCTCCCGTCGTCCTCGTCGTCGAGCTCTATCTCGACTCCGCTTGTCGTTGGGGTAGCCGTGGGCGGGGTGGCGTTCCTCCTACTGCTCAGCTTTATGTGCGTCTGTTGTTGGAAAAAGAAGCGCCAGCCACCGCCGCTGCCACATTACTACGGAGCTCCCCCACCGCCTCCACCGGGAAGAAAAGGTTGGATCTGTTTACTATTTGGTAACTAAGAGGGAAAAAAAAGATTTTTTTCTTGTTTTCCCCTTTCTGAAACTTAGATCTGTCAACCCTAACAAAAAGGTGTCTTGAACACTTCGATTCTTGTCTAATTTTTGCAACCAAGATTTGCATTGCACAGGTGTTGGCTTGCTGCATCTTTCATTTCCGTTGGGACTCTTAAACAAAATTGTTATGGTTGCATCCCTTACTATTTCTTTTAGGCATTGATTTTAATGTGAGGTTGTTTATCCTTTTAATTGGATTTTTCGACAAAAGATCTCTAGTCAGCTGAATGTGGGGGTGTTTTCAGATGAGCGGTACGGCGAATATTGGCAACATAATGCTCCGGTTCCAGCAGATCATGCTGTCAAACTACCCCCAGGACCTCCTCCACCATTTGCTTCGCGCCCTCCGCACTCTCCAGGCCATTTGCCCCCTCCACCTCCTCCACCTATGATAAGTAGCAGCGGTGGTTCTGGGTCCAATTACTCTGGGTCTGAGGCTCCACTGCCCCCACCATCTCCCGGCGTTGCCCTTGGTCTCTCAAAAAGCACCTTCACTTACGAAGAACTGGCTCTGGCAACAGATGGGTTCTCTGATGCTAATCTTCTCGGACAGGGTGGTTTCGGTTATGTGCATAGAGGAGTACTTCCAAATGGCAATGAAGTCGCGGTCAAGCAATTGAAAACAGGTAGCGGACAGGGTGAGCGTGAATTCCATGCAGAGGTCGAGATTATTTCTCGTGTTCATCACAAGCATCTCGTTTTGTTGGTTGGATACTGTATTTCTGGAGGCAAGAGGCTGCTTGTTTATGAATATGTGCCTAATAATACATTGGAGTTCCATTTGCATGGTAAGCCTTTATGTCATTGTTCTAAGCTGCAAGTTTATATTGCCTAATTCCATATTCATTTTCTGGCCCTTAGCTTTCTTTTAACTTATGTTCTAATTCTTGCTTCAAGTTTTTTTTTTGGGTACTATTCTGTTGCCTATGTCCTTTTGTCTGATATAGTTTATTTCTTAGGGAGAGGTAGACCAACTATGGAATGGCCAACACGATTGAAAATTGCATTAGGTTCTGCAAAGGGTCTAGCATATCTTCATGAGGACTGTGAGTTGTTTCTTGTATTTTATGCCTTGTCATTTTTAAATTTTTTTTATCATGTTGATTCCCATAACTGAAGTTGATTGGTTTTGGTCCTAATAAGGAGTATTTTCATTTGCAGGCCACCCTAAAATTATTCACCGTGACATTAAGTCAGCCAACATCCTTCTTGATTATAAGTTTGTGCCAAAGGTAAGCAAACATCTCTTGTAGTTGATCACAATTTAGACAAAACAATGACAGTCAAGCTGGCAATCCATGTAATATGCATTGTATTAAAATGAAACAACTAAGACTCTAGGTAATCAAAGAGGGATGACATCTCTCTTTGTGCAACTGACTCGCACGGTATCATCAGACGAAGACTTCATCTAATGAATTTTAGGAGCATTGTGACCATGCTAATATTTTCACATCCTTTGACTCTTTATAAGTCAAGGCAATGTCCACTAATAGTTTTTTTGTTCCATGTGAGTCATACCATTTTTTGAAATTTCAGCTTTATGTTTTATTTATTGTTTCCTTCAGCAAATGATGCCTTAATAGAATAAGAAATCTCCCGAACATTTCTTCATGCCATTAGGTGAGAATCTATTTGAGTAAAAATAAGAAATAGCTGGCTGTTTTTACCCTCTTTTGCCAGCCTTTAGATGTCAATCATGCTTTTGGCTGAATCCATCCTAATCAACCAGCATTTATTTTGCATGGTAGTTTTCTGTTAACTGCTTGCTAATTTATTTATAACTGTATTTGATTGATTCAAATGTATGTTCTGATTTCGCAGGTCGCAGATTTTGGGCTTGCAAAGTTTGCTTCTGATAATAAAACCCATGTTTCAACAAGAGTTATGGGAACATTTGGGTAAGCTTCAGTTCTTGTTACACTTTGCTTTGGCCTGAACTAGCTTGTTGAGTAGACTCAATGGATTATACTTCTAGGAACTTACTTTGTGATGGTTTGGGTCTTCAGTTCATGTGTTAGTGTTTGCACTATGATTAAGGATGTTCCTTTGATTATATTCCAAAATTGTAGTAAGCAGGAGGTTTTTGAATTCCTGGTATCGAGTGAGGTTTTCATTCTCTTGATTTCTTTGTCCCTTTAGTTTAACCTGTAGCCTCTGATTTTTTTGTGCAGTTACCTGGCACCTGAATATGCATCTTCGGGCAAACTCACTGACAGATCAGATGTCTTTTCATTCGGTGTCATGCTTCTGGAACTAATCACTGGACGGCGACCTGTTGATTCATCCCAATCTTTCATGGATGATAGCTTCGTTGACTGGGTTAGTATTTTGTATCGACCATTTTCCTCTTCTGCTTACCTTTCACACTTGACTCTTATATTTTCTTGTAACTTCAGGCAAGGCCGTTGCTTACACAAGCTCTTGAGGATGGCAACTATGATGCCCTTGTTGATCCAAAGTTGGGAGAGAATTTTAACCCTAATGAGATGGCTCACATGATTGCCTGTGCAGCTGCATGTGTGCGTCACTTAGCACGGCGACGGCCAAGAATGGGTCAGGTACTGTCTCTCTGTCTTTCTTCTTTGGCCGTTAAATAATTATTGTCATTTCCTCAAAATGTTTATTCTGTTGTATCATTGGTTTCATGATTTTGAAGTGATTATTTCCTACCAAACTTGGGACACTGGTAAATGAAATGCCATTTTTGGTAGCTTGCATCTATATCTCGTTTGCTTTCCTTAAATCCAAATATTGAACTCATATCAGCCTTCATTGTAATATGAATGTTGATCACTATCTCTACATCCAGCTGACACTAAACTAATGATCGAAACCGAGCAGATCGTCCGTGCCTTAGAAGGAGATGTGTCTCTCAAAGATTTGAACGAGGGCATCAGACCAGGTCACAGCAGGTTGTACAGTTCGTATGGCAGCTCAGGCTCTGATTCTGGGCGGTATAATGAGGTTATGAAGAAGTTCAGAAAAATGGCGACACAGGAATATGCCAGCAGCGAGTACAGTGTACCGACCAGCCAGTATGCTCAGAATCCATCAGCATCGAGTGGTGAAGAACAACACACAGGAAACGGAGATGGGGAAGAAAGAAAGACCACCATGGTTATGACTTACGGTAGCAGCTTGTGAGAAACCTTTGCAGTTGATTCAAATGTAAAGCAAAAGAGATGGATGATATGATGTTCATCATTTAACTATAGTTTCTGAATTTTTTTTTTTACAGATTCTTTTCGGTATATGTTTGTAAGTTCTGATCAAATACAGAAACCGATTCTTTTTACGGTGTGACGTCCCCTTGCAATTTTGGTCATTTCAGTTCGAATAAACAGTTAGATCCAATGAATAATTGTATCGATATATCAGGTCATATAATTGCTTTAGATAATAATAAAAATAAATATCAATAACATATCGATTTGTATGCTCCATCTGATATGCTGAATTCATTGATATAAGCATAAATTACAGTATTGTTTTATGGAATTCGAAATGGATCCGAATAAAACTGTTATTAGAGTACTACATTATGGAATTTGAAATGGATCCGAATAACAAAGTTATTCGGGTCGGCCGTGAAGTTTGAATGCCCGAATCATAATTAGCCATCATCATCAACCTCACATCATTAACGTTATCATCACCAATATTATAATCATCGGAGATCCCCATCCAGCTTTCAATGATCCGTCTGCAATCTCTATTTTAATCCCCTTCTCTCTCTTGGCTACAACGAGAAGAGTTGCTCGCGATGCGACTGACGTCACAACTTACTTCACGTACGTCACACCCGTCCACCAGCGCGACGTCCGTCTGTCGTAAGCTATGTCGTGGCTTAAGTTCCCTTTGTTATATATCAGATGTCCCGTTCTCTGAGGCGGGGTAGAAAATTCTAGGGCACGACCTCGTGGTGCGAAAACACCAAGTCGTAGATCGCCAGGCCTCCAGGAGTTCGATTCGTGTCGGGATCGCTTCGGGGCTCGAATCCATGGCGTCCCGAAGGCGAATGCTTCTCAAAGTCATCATCCTCGGGGACAGCGGGTGAGATTTCTACCCCGTTTGCGAGTAAAGAAAACGAGTTCCTTTTGCCTATGTTTTTTGGATCTTTGCTCAGTTGTAATTGCCTTTGCTGATAGGGTTGGGAAGACATCTCTGATGAATCAGTACGCTACTGCTCCTTCAGCTTTTGTTTTCCTTGTTTTTTTTTTTCGGTTATGATTGATTTGTTGTTGTGGGCGATTTGGGGCTGAATTGTTATTGGTAGGTATGTGAACAAGAAGTTCAGTAACCAGTATAAGGCGACGATTGGAGCTGATTTCTTGACCAAAGAAGTCCAGATGGATGACAGATTGTTCACATTACAGGTTATTATACTTATATCCTCCTGTTTGGATCAGTTCCCTAGCACAACACTTAACAGAATTATAGGATTCCTTTTCTTTGATGTTCTGGTTTTTGTCCGACCTAGATTCCAGTTTTCAATCATGGTTGGTATTTCGAAAAATACTTGATCTTTGCAGAAGTTAGCCCTCCCGTTGAATCTAAAAGAACGTTTTTCAGGGCTTAATTTCCTACTACAGGTGGTAGACTCCAAGTTTAAACATTTTCTCTCGTCTTTGGGGATACTGTTTTTGTTTTTGTTTTGTACTTTATCCGAAAGGATGAGCTTTAATGTCATGGTAATGTGGCTTCTTTATGACTTGGGCAACTAAGCTTCAAATCACGAAAATAATTTTTTCACTTGTGGGGGTAATAATGTGTAGGTTGACCCTCCCTAATCCTTATACTCGCAAAACCTTAATAATGGTGTTGCCCTCTTTGAGGTTTTTAATATATATCATACTGGAATCACATGTTGTGCGCTAAGGCCCGAAAGCAACAAGTTTATTTCGAAAAATGAATTTTTGTGTGTCTTGGAACAATTAAATTAGTGTAAAGAGCATTAGATCCTCTAAATACTACCTAAACTTACAAAAGTATGTATATAATTACGAAAATAATGTTCCATTCTGATTTCAGACAAGCTTCATTTTGATAAAAATAAGCCTGATTATCTTGCTTTGTGATCTTGGTAAATAAGAATTTTCAATTGATGAAGCTTGAAAGGACCTCATCTCAGTGAGGCTTAGTTTATGAAGCTTCATGAAATATGTGTATATTCTGAGAATCTAGCTTCCAGTTCATGTCGAGTGCGTAAACATGTGTTTTCTTTCGTGTTTTATAGTATACTTCAGTGTGCCAATTCCAGCTACTCTTTACTATTCTCAGGCTGTATATTGGTTTGTTTCGGCTGGTACATGCTGTATCATATTGACAAAATATTGATGCTCTCTGTGTTGCCTATGTTATGGCATTGACTGCAAGATTCATATATTCAAGAATGTTCAAACAATATTGATTGTATTTAAATGGTGATGAAGATGTCGAGATGTATCCGCTGGGATGCATTGATTATATGTACATCAGTGGCTGGTAGGACTAGCCTGGATCTACTTTGTTTAATGGTCTAGAGTTTATTATGTCTTGAATGAATTCTTGAAGTAGATTTAAGAGAGGTCGGTATTTGGTTGATGTGCATAAGAAGAGTAAGCTTTTAAAGAAATCTACATGTAATTGACATTAGTCACCAAAGGATGTTTTTTCATTGATGACATGGCCATACAAGAAAGTGAAAGTCAATTATTTAGTTTCTGAAAGTTGTTCTTGACTAATTGCTGATGGCAGTTCATTGGTTAGTGATGGATTTGAATCAGTTTTGATTCATTATTTCATTGTTTTTTTATTAGTTATTTGTTCTATTTATGGTGGGAAATAGTTCATGTAATTCATCTCAACTGGTGGGGAAAGAGGTTGCGTTTGTGTCCTTGCACTATTCCCTTAAAGTCCTTTCATGATTTATGAGTGACCATCTGCTACCAGTTATGGAAATTGGAGTACCAAGTGCACTCTATAGGAATGCATTTAATTCCATTAATCAGCAGGCACATTTCTGTTTATCGGTCATCCCCGCAACTTACCTGTTATATCGTGAGTGTTCCTCACATTAAAGAAATAATAAATTTAATATCAGACAAATCTTAGGATTTCAGAGGATGCTGTCATGATTATCAGGATAGCATAGTTAGTTTACTTGTCTCAGTTATCTTTAACGAATTATGAGTACCAGTTTACAATATGAGAATAGGGTGGGAAACAGGCACTTGTTAGTTTACTTGTCTCAGTTATCTTTAACGAATTATGAGTACCAGTTTACAATATGAGAATAGGGTGGGAAACAGGCACTAGTGAAATTTGAGCACTCTGCCATTCAGGATCAGGTATTTTGTCAAGCTCAAGTACGTGATATGATATATAATCAAATGATGTCCTATAAACAAAGAGGATATTTTGTTTTGTGTGCAGTTATAGGCATTTGTTGATGACACTGTTTGATAAAATCATTGCTTAACATTTTTATTAAATTGTATTGTGTTCTTTCAGCCTAGTGTAATTCAATAGGCTGACTGTCTACCGTTTTCTCTTTCAGATTTGGGACACGGCAGGGCAGGAAAGGTTCCAGAGTCTTGGTGTGGCCTTCTACCGTGGAGCTGATTGTTGTGTCCTTGTGTATGATGTTAACGTTATGAAATCATTTGACAATTTAAATAATTGGCGTGAGGAATTTCTTATTCAGGTAAATGATGTTCAATTGTCTTAATTGATCTTTAGTGACACTCATAAATGAACATGTGATCATATAATATCTGCATTTGTCGTCTAATTTTCAGGCTAGTCCATCTGATCCGGAGAACTTCCCTTTTATAGTGCTGGGCAACAAGATAGACATTGACGGTGGCAACAGTCGAGTGGTATGACAGTAGTATTTTCCTTCTAATATGTATTGGAATTAAACAAAAATAGCAGGATGGTTGAAGCACTGTTTCATTCTCGTTATCCTTTGAGCCCAGACAAATTAGTTGAGTGAAAAGGAAAAGATTGGTTCAGCTAACTACTGTTAGATGATAAGACCTGAGTGGCTTGGGTTGTGGCGTGGAACCCTGCTAAGTGGTACCGTATATCTTACTATGCTTCTATCCCTTTCTGGGTTTTCAGGTTTCTGAGAAGAAAGCAAAGGCATGGTGTGCATCAAAGGGGAACATCCCCTATTTCGAGACATCTGCTAAAGAAGGATTCAATGTAGAAGCTGCTTTCCAGTGTATCGCTAGGAATGCCCTGAAGAATGAACCAGAAGAAGATATGTAAGTATCTCATGTTGTTTTAGTTTGGTTTGTAAGTATTTCGTGGTGTTAATTTCTCACTGCCATCTATCTTCTTATGGTGAAGATATCTTCCCGATACGATTGATGTGGCTGGTGGTGCAAGACAGCAGCAGTCATCTGGTTGTGAATGCTAGATGGAGTCTACTTGTGTCGTTCGCTTCCAAGTTGGTTACCTTGCCAAATTAGTACTACCAAATATCGCCGCAACTTCCTCTATAACCTGTGCCATAATTCCTCGGTGATTGTTACTAGTTCTTGTTGGGGTGTTCTTCCTTCCGGTTGTTGGTCTTGTTGGCTTTACAAGGAATTGATCTGTTATAGGATGAAATTTACTGTGGAACAGTGTGTAATAATTTCTGCTTTGTAACATAGCAACATCATTGCAGTGTTATACCAGCTTTTGTGCCATGTTTTGCACCCATCCAGTGTGATGTGAACCTTTCTTTCCTTCCTCGTTACTTGCAACTGCAGATTTAACCTATGTAGCAGATTAAGTTGTTTTAGAATATGATTAACTGACATGTTAACTAATGGATTATGATAAGTTGAAATGGATTTTTGCTTTTTTTTTTTTCTACCATGAAAGAAGTTAAAGAATATATTTTTATTAGGATCGAAAGCGAATTATTTTTTTCAACTTTTTATCGACCTCAAAAGGTATAAAATGTCTCACTTCAATTGTCCATTTTCATCGAGTATAACTTTCCATAGAACTTTATACATGTTTATGAGATCTGTGGAATTCCATTTACGTTTGACCGCTCGAGCAAACTGCGCAAGTCGATTGGCAATAAGATCACTCTCACGGAAGATACGACCAAATTTACATTCCAAAAAATATGATCAAATTTATATTCCAAAAAATTCTCATCTAAATTTAGAATTTCTCTTAGACAATTTAGCAAAAACCATGGTAAGCTTGATAATAATTTTTGTGTCTGATTCAACTTTTAATCTTTATATTTCCAATGATAATGCATGCTCAATTCCAACTTTGGTAGCCAAAAGTTTAGCATTCCACACACTTATTGATATGGTATGAATTTGCTTCCTGCCAGCAAACAAGTCCCAGCAAAAATCATCCAATCTGCTTCCTGATTAGCACTCGATCTAATCAGGAATCGTATACCTCCATTCTCAACTAGCAGTTAGCTTAAATCATCCAATCTCAAGTGTTTTCCGATTTATTAGTATGTTACTTATCCCCTACCAAACTTCAGACTCGTAGGATTGATGACAGCTAGAAATAAGAGCAGCAGCCTTATATAGAACCCAAAAAAGGGAGAAACAAGATCAGCCAAAAGCAACAGGCAATAAGTGCTTTAAGGACAATGAATGAAGTAATCTTTGGAACATCTATTGTCTTCTCCATTATTGAAAGAATTTAAAGTTGATATCAAATTGTGATTCTAATGTATTTCAGGCTCTCAGAGCAAAAGGACAAGAAAAGAACAAGTGCTTTTGTTCATGAAACTCATCCTCACAAAGATAACAATCATAAGAAGGACAAATGTGTAACTTGGTAAGTCTCACAAAAGTGGAGAGTCGATGGTGAATAAGTTTCCACAAGAAAAAACACAAAGGATGAACCCTAAGAATCACAGGCATTTTGAAACAATGCAATGTTGTTGTTGTTGTTCAGCATTCTGCTCAGAAGATCCAAAACAATGTTCTAGTTCTCCAATAACTAAGTTTGACAAATCACAACTCTTAAACTAGTCACGCTTCCACATCGGCTTAAAAAGCAAAAGAAATCTGTCTTCGAGCGAAGATAAAGCTTCTTCATTACCCTGTATAGATGTTTCAGTGAACAAATGAACAGCTACTATCAGTAGCCTATTTTAACTCAAAAACATGAGGAACTGGGATGCCCAGACATGATGTTGGGGCTCAATAAGGGAGAAATCACCTGTGTTTTTGTGATTTATATGAACATACATCAATTACAAACAATTACAATGAAGGTTCTGGTAAATATAAAATGTTTTTCTACGTGATACATCAACTTCTTTTGTTCTTGTCATCTTCGCCTGAAGGTTGGGAAGGAATCCGACTTATGAGCAATACCAAAGCAGCACCAATCAGAGCACCAGAGATATGAGCAATGTGATTAACAGCCATCAAGCCTCTTCCATATGTACCTGTCAGACTCGTTGAAGCTTGCGCCGCCTCCATGACCTATTAGAATTGCCAGTAAAATGATCAACACCGATGACAGAGGTCCCAAGCAATGTGTCGCTTGACGATCAAAGTAAGCACATCATGCTACACTGATTCGTGGGAAGAAACAACTTTTGCTGCGGTAACAAAAAAAGAGTGTCATTTTGCCCTGATGCAGTCTGTGTGTATGTCTCAGGCACTCTTTTGAACTCATTCGACTAGAAGTACATCTTATAACTCACAACTCATCTGCTTGTGTGGCACAATTGATACATATACTTCGGTCAACAACAAGAACTACCTAGAGAATGAGCAACACACTTCAGATTCAATGTTACATCAGGAAAATTGATGTCTTCAATTATCAACTAGCCATGGGTGGTGATAGGACAGGTAATCGCTAATCTGACCAAGCCAGACCTTTTTGCCCTGGTCTGTGAATGTCACAGACATGTAATATTATCTACCTTGGTATATCTTTCCTTGTATCATGCACCAATGAGAGAAGTCAAAGAGTTCTGCACTAAGTCATAGAGAATTAGTAGAGTTGACCCGAAACTTCTAACTGCTTTCTCTAACTTGTATGACATCTAATTAGCTTTGAATTTCTAGAGTGCACAAAAGTTCTAGTATACCAGAAGTGAAATGAGATCAAAACATAATTTATATTAAAAGCAGATGATGAAATTTACCAAGGCTCACATAAACTTGGCCAGAAATTTAAGGTCAACTTTGAGAATTGAAGTCAGGTTGGTGATGGATCATAAATTTTGTAAAATGTTTTATGAAGCCTTGTCAACTTTATTTAGAGTTCTATGCCTGAACATATAATGATGGAAAAGTACTTCCACTACTTCACTAATCAGTATTGTAGTGCTTAAATAGCATTAACATTCTTTCAGAATCTCATTGTTTACTTTCTCAATTACAAACTGGCCGAGGATAAGAACCTCTATAATTTTCCTCCAATCCCACGACATCTGCAACAATCAGGTACACGTATTAGTTATATCTTAAAACTCTCAGGAACTGCTTCATGCAAGTAGTAATAGATGTTACCTTCACCAGGACACTTATAACAAACAATCCAAAGACTGCACCAGATGCTCCCACAGACACTGCAGATTTTGGGAGAAGTAACCATGAGACAAGGTTAGCACCAGCACCAGCAAGAATGTATGAGATCCACAATGCAAAGTTCCCTTGTTCCTCTTCAACTAATTTTCCTGTTCAAGAAAAAGGATATATAAGTTAGAAATTGATAGAGAAACACAATGAGGAAATTATATAACATTTTAAATGAAGTCACAGACTCTTACCAAAAATATATAAAAAAAATAGGTTGCTGGAAAGATGGTTCCTGTAAAGTTTGAAAAGGCCAACAGGAAAAACAATTATTTTGATGTCATCTTAATTAAAAAAGAAAACAGAACCATCTTATCAGCCAGGAAGACAACATAGCTTATGCACCTTGAGAATAACAGGCTCATAAAAAAAAAATCGTTTCCCTATGCAGTATCAAAGAACTAACCAGTTAGCATGACAGAATGTTGCCGTCACAAACTGGTACCACACTGGAGAGATATGGTACAGATAGAGGGATTTGATCCCCTGAAGCTGAAAAGGAAATTAAATTTTCAAACATTATAATTAATAAGTCTAAGTTCAAGAGATCAGGTATCATTCACATATCGCAAATGTATCATGCTATCCAACTAGCAAGGAAATAACTACTCAGAAAAGAGACAAGGAAATGCTTGCACTTTCTAGATAAACATAAATCTTATTTACAACAACAACAACAACAAAATCATAAGTCTCAACTATTTGAGGTCGGCTACATGGATCTTTTATCGTCATTGAGATATATAAAAAGTCATATGTTTGGTTACGTTCAGAATATTTAAATTTTTATTTATAGTTTCTATTAAAGTATTTTCAGGTCTTCCTCTATCTCTCCTCGTACCACTAACATTAATCATTTCACCTCTTCTGACAATCACATTTGGAGACCTTATAAACATAATCTAAAATCTTTAATGCAAAACACTATTAGGTCTTATAAAAAAATTATTAGTACCTACTAACTATTAGCTAATGCCATTTGAGAATCCCAAGATAGTACCGGACATTTACAAAATGGTTTTGATGCACATTACTCAAGACCACAATAACAAGCCATAGATTCCAACTATAGGATTAAGAAGTATAGGTACCCGAAGTATGTGATCTGCCACATAAATGCCAAGGTTTAGTAGTAGTATCCAAAATACACCATTCACATTATGGTTTGGTCTTCTCTTCCCATCAAACTTCGCAAGCTCCAAGTCTGATGTTATATCTAACAGAAACCATTACAAATAGGCTAAATGAGCTGCTATAGAACAAGTTAGTGAAAAGAAGATAAAATTGTCCTTAACATCTGCCAAGTAATATCATAGTCATAGCAAGAGAAGGAAGGCCTGAAAATAAAGAAATCCAAAAAGAAGACTTGTGACTGATTTCTTTAGTGCAGTTAGCAAGCTATTCAACTGATGCTCTCCAAAACTTTGTAAAATATGAACACAATGTATTAGTATGACAACATCAAAGCATCAATTAAAATTTATCATTGATAAACCTTATCCAGAAGATGTCTCTTAACAACTCCAGGTTGCACAAATTGTGACTATAATGTTAGAAAAGGTTCGCAAATCAAAAGGCCTGTTTTACATAAACTCAACCCAAGTAGTTATCTTCTCGCACACAAGTATTTATTTGTCAATCCAAAGAAAACGTATGTAGAAGCAACATAATCATCTAGTCGTTCGTGGTATAGCCGCCTCCTCCTCCTCCACGGGTTTCCACTATTCTTATCATCGAGTGCAGCCAAAATAAATAGAGAGAAAATAACCCACTAAAAACCACCGGAAACGTAGGAGCTCACTCAAGGTCAAAGAACTATATATTTCCAAGAACGTAAAGATATAGAATGCAAACGTACTCCAACACGAAAAAGAACCAAAACCAATCGAAAGGAGCGCACTTTAGGGAGCCCAACAAATAGATCAAGGCAATGCTTCGAAAACGCCACCGTATCAACAGAAACATGATCGAACAAGACCTGAACCAGATCCTTTCATTCTGCAGCAGAAAGGGCGACGCCGGGCGGCGAAAACAGCCACCTTTAGTCGAGAGGGGAAGCTGCGGCGACCCACGGGGTAGAGGTCGAAGGCGGCGGCCGCGACGGCGGGAGGGCGCCACGCGGAGACACGAGGCGGGGCGAGGAGGACGACCGCGGGCATCGGCGCGAGGGCGAGCAGGTGGCCCATCTCTTCCACTCCTTGGAGCGGCACAGCGGGGGCTTCGGCGCGGGTCGGCCTTATTTGGGCTTGAGGCGTGTCGGATACCGGGCCATGATCCAATCATGAAGCTTGCTTGGGATGGAGTTTGCACGATTCTTAACGTGTGATGCCCCCCGAGAATCATATGCTGCCCAAAAGAAAGTTGCAGCGTCACGTGCAGCTCACATGCTTCATTTTTTTTTTCTTTTAATTTTTGAGGAAATTTGGGCAATGATATTAAGGAATGAATTAATTATACACGTTGAGAATTTATACTTTATCTCCAAAATCCACCATAGGAATTACCTGTTCATGCAGGTTTTATCACCTTGATTTCAATAAAAATTTAGAAATGATTACATTTTGATTACATAATTATTTATCCCAAGAGTTTTAAAAAAATGGATACATATATATATATATATATTTATAAACCCTAATATTTATTCCCTTTCACGTTGTAGGACAGTTTATGCAGTATTATATAAAATATTAATTAAACAACAAATATATTCTAATACCATGAACAGGATTTTGAAAGAGTAATCATTTATCTAAAAAATTTTAAGTGTTAGAAAAAAAAAACATGGGATCCATCAAATGCAAACTCCACATATGGTTCATAAGCATGAATACAATTGAAGGATTAGGTATTGTGTGATACTGTAAAATAGAATACATGATGGATCAACATAGTGCACCAAAATGCTGGCACCATTCTCCTTGATGGTGGTGACCAACTAAAAGAAATGTACTGTGAACTTTGAAATGAACATTACAGCCATACAAAAACAAGGTGTCGACGACAAATAGTATTTTCTTGGACTAACAAATATGATCAACGGATCGATAGAACCACAATTGAGATGGATGAAACACTCTTTCTTCCTCTTGTTTCCATGACAGTGGGTGTAGAGGTTTCTGCTAGTTCCTGTGCCATCGTGAACATTGCTCATGTATAGGTGCATGAACGCCGGGCGAACTTTATCGGTTTGTTTTTACTGGAATCGGCCACAAGAAGACAGGTGATGTGCTTTCGGTGCTTCACCCTCACCAGCTTTCCAATCACATATCCCCGTGAAATGATATCAAAATCCAGGGTTAAAGGGACCTCCCCACCAGTGCTGGAGAGAGCCAAGCCTGCACCGGCACCATACAATGGCACCCTTTCTCCATGCAAGACAACTGACACTGTCCTATGGCTCTTCCTAGGTTGGTAATATTTCTGCAGCTGCAATTAGATAGAAGACAATTTATACTAGATTGATTCCCCCAAATACTATAGTTGTCAAAATGAAACTTTCTAACCTTTTAGCATATCCTTTTCTACATGATCAAGGCTTACAATTTGATACATGCATCTGTTGGTCGGTAGGTGTCAGCGAAGAAAGATACATAGCCATGAACCACAAGAATTGGGCTCTATGATGCTATCCATTGCATATTAATAACAGGGTATATTGAACTAGGACAGTTGACATGAAAGCATCAGGGCATGAGGTATTTCAAACAAATAAATTCTACACATTGCAATTCAGTTTTAGCAGCCTTAGAGTATCATTAAACATGTAACCATTCATCAATTCATAATAAGGCTAACAATTCTGAGCCGGCAACAAGGATGAGCATATGCAGGTTGATATGGAAAGTAATACTGTGTGTCACTTCCAAAACAAGAAAAATCTAATATTGCAACAGACTGTCAGCATCCGATAACAAGTGGAAAAAATGAATTGCCATATCATAGGATTAAAGGTAACAAGCACAGTCCTAGGTCAATTTCTTGTATTTCAAATAATGTTCTCCAAAGTTTTCTTTTTTCCTTCTTTTTTTCTATAGAGAAATTTGAAGAATTCTAAGTTTACTACTTCTGAAGCACAAAACAGAGATATAAACTTGCCTCCCCGGTAGCGATTGTGATTTCTGAAAACATGAGATTGATCGAGCTTGAAGTTACATGAATGCCAAACATTGCAGCCGTATTGTACACACTTATCTTCAATGAACAGTTCACTGTGACCATCTTGGTTGGGACACCGGTGCTGTCGGTACCCTCTCCAGCGTAAAAATCATCCATCGACAAACTCTGGTGTCAAGAGAGTAGTTAAGTGGAGTATGTTGCCATGTAGCAGGCTCTAAGTTGCTATTTCTACAAAAAGTTTTACAAACACATATAGCATTTGATTTTTATTGTTGACGGACATTATTTTGCATATACTTCAAATTAAAGTTTTATAAACAGGATGCACAAGATCATTTCTCAAAAAAATTAATACGTGCAGAGGAAGACGACGATGAGGCATTGGAAACAAAGAACTGACGATAAAAGAGAATCCCTTGCTGATATACAAGCTAATTATTGCCAGCAAAATCATATATACAAACACCAACATAATAATTTGAAGCTCGATAAAGAAGAAAACCAAGGCCATAATTAAAGCCTGAACCAGATCATGAATTTCTCATATAAACCATATCGTGTTCCTCATCCACTAGAACTGATAATAATCAATCGCTTTGACAACCAATTTGAGGCTTGTCTTATCAGATTCCAGTTATCAAAGCACCAGGCTAAACGATCTAGTCAGTTCCTGTAAGAGCTAATCCTCCCTGGAATTCATAAGTCATCTAGTTATCGATCGACTCTGACCCATTTTCGACACGAGTAACAAATACTTCAATACTCAACTTCCAAAATAAGCTTCATTCTCTATCAGTACCAAATCATAAAAATCACAAATCCTTAGATTTGTAGCACAGAAGAGTAGTCACTGTGGTGGGAGACCTCCATTTCCTTGCTAATTTCAAGCAAATGGGAGCATCACTTCCTATGAGTTACCCAATAGCTTCAAAGTAGTCCCTAAAAGGTTACTCTAGGAAGCACAAGAAGAAATGGAACTGTAAACAACAAACTTCAAACATTTGAGTCTCCTTCCTTGCATACAAAATGCTATAAGAAATAGTAAAGCAGCAATACAGACTACATAGATCATGAAGCCGATCGAGTATACCTTCACAATGACATCCGGCTTGTACGGCCGTGCGGCGCCCCATATGATAAGAGAAAAGACCGTGAACAGCAGGATGAAGCCGAGGAGCGCGAGAATGATCTGGCAACGGCGCGACAGCCCCTTGTCCTCGTCGAGATCATCGTAAGACCCTTCTTCCTGTATGACATTGCACTCGGGCCACTCCATATCGTTCACCCTCTTCCTGTGTCCCTTCCGGCCCGACGAGGACCGGAAGGGCCCGGAGAACCGGCTCGCCGACGAGGTCCGCGAGTGGCGCCCGAAGGAAGGGTGTGAGGGGGACTCCATGGGGCTATTGTAAACAGGGGTAGCCTGCATGGTCGACGACTTGTCACCATCGTGAGAGTCCCGGGACGGGCTCTGCACGTAATAAGTCGGTCTCTTTGGAGACCGAGGCGGCGAGGATGGGGCTAAACTGGTAACGTCTGATTCAGACTTGGCATGCATCATCTTGTCCAAGAAGAATTCCTCTACTGGATTACTCCGAGTTGTACGAATGCGGCAAGACTACCTTAGATTTTGATCCAAGTTGCAGAGAGATGCCAAAGTTTCGAACTTTTAGCAGGAATTGACAAGTTGACGAGCGAAGGATAAATGGAACAGAAACTTTCCTGAAATCTTTTGACTCGGAACGCCAAGAAACTTGAGAATTGACGGGTGAATTCCTCGAAGCAGCAGAATTGGCGTCAGAGGCGCCTATAAATCATCAATCGCATGGAGTCGAGCCTTAAAAACTAGAGAAAGATCACAAATATCTAAGCTTTCATGAGAAACAAAGGGGCAAAAGAAGAGTTTAAGATCAGGTGAACGCGGATTCGCAATTCCTTAGACTGATCTTTGTGGAAACCAGGAATTCCGCTCGAAAGATGCGAACTTTGCCGCGCACGCGAGACCGGAGTAGAGTAGAGACAGGAAAGCTTTGGGTGCTGTGGAAAGGCAAAAGCCCGGCTCGCGGCCAAAGACGGACCGACAAGCGGAGGAAAGACGCTCAGACGCGAAAGGATCTGAAGTTCTTTGTCGGTCACAGTACAGTCAATCCACACCAGCAGAAACGCGACACATCACCATATATAGAAGTTGGCTGTTTGGTGAGATGTAGGTGACTCGTGAAAGTGGCAGTGGTTGTGAACGCTCTCGGGAGTGGCTGGGAATCAGAAGCGTCGGCAGAATAATGGCTTCCCCTCTGTTTCCTCGTGTTCTTATTTCTCATTCATCTCTCCTTTGGCTTCTTCTGATCATTTCTTGCAAGGGGATAAAATTTAATGGAAGCAAGCAAGATCGATGATTAGTCTCAAACAGATTACAAGTTTCATTTTGGTGGAGAAGAGGTAATCATTAGAACATATGCATTGCGTATATGATTCTAGAATGATCAGAATCTATCACTAAATTACATAAACTATCACTGAAATCTCCTACCAAGCACTCATGCATGTTAATTTGATTATGTTCCTGCTGTTCTTGCCATCAGTAGTGCTAATGAAGAGGTCATCGTGCAGTGCAGAACACATACATGCAGGTGGTGATTTGATCAAATCAAGTTTGCAGCCTGTGGAGTGAAGCTTTTTCTTGGAAATTTTGATGAGGCTGGTATGCAAAACTTCTCATAGTATGATTAAGTTGAACACTTCTTCTCATCATCATCTTGCACTGTTGACCGTCTGCTCCAAAAGGCATGCACTCATTTAGGATATACCTTTCTTGTGTCATCATGAACTTTATGTGAGATGAAGCTTATGATCCTCAGATGCATTCATTCACGAAAAGCATCTGGTTGGTTCACCTGTCCTTTTTCTTTTTCTTGCAACATTATTATGCTAACTGGGAGACCAGAAGAATTACCATGAATCATCAAGCCAAAGGGTTGAGATGAAAAAGGCACAACAACCACTTAGTGAAAGTATAAAGATCTTAATTATTGGTGTATTTTAATCACTAAACACTGTTCCATGCATTGTTTGTGAGTTCAACAGTAGTGAGTTCACAGGTATAACTTGACCTGGCTAAAAGTAGAACAATGCAGGGCTTTTAACATTTAGCAGATCAGTAAGCTGGAGAGAAGGCATGAGGTGCCCAAAGAAGACAGGTCAACTACTGCCTTCAAATGATGAACTCCTGCAGGAGGCATTGACCATGACACACCACCTATTGTGAAACATGATGAACTGTAGCCATCTCTACTTGGGGCCACAAGAGACAAAGGTACCTGTCAGAAATAAGCCCTGCAATTGCATGCTCATTTTAAATGCAGGAAATCTATGCAACAATCACCACCACAACAAACAGATCTTACACATTTAATAGTCTCAGAGGACCTGTAATTCTGAGTGGGTTAAAGTTTCATTCTATCATTTTTTACACCCTGGTATTCCTCAACATGAAATCCATCTTGTGATCTTTAGCAGGTAAAAAAGGTCAGCAAGGACAAGGATAGAGCCTGGGAATTAGAGAATTGCATTGATTCAAAAAGTCCTGATGATGATTTTTATTTACTTAATTTGTTTATGTTCCTGTGATCTTTGGTGGAGATGTTATTATGTGATCAATCACATGTTATGCAAGAGTGATTTGTGGTAAACTTAAGTCTCCCTTCCATTTTAGTTCAAGATATATCTAGGAACTTACTAAGGATAGCATCTTATAGGGTTGGGACTAAGCCAAGGAGAACTCTAACTTGAATACAAATCTTAAATGTCTAGTGTAATATAAATGCGTGCAGCTTTCACTGAGAACAGTAGAAAATAGAGGCCATGTATCACATGGGATTCAAACCGACAGTCCTACAAAAGGACATTGAGTGTCTTAATTGTCCAAGTTAATGAGCATAGACATGAGTGCATCTTTCTAAAGTTATCAATGTGTGCATGGGGAAAAGACTTCCTAGTTGGTAGGACAATTTGCAGAGTGAGGGAGAAGGAAGAAGATTGAAGGCTACAGGCTACCATCAATCTCCCCTTCAAGTGTAGAATCTTTGCATCCAGATGCATCACTCGACCCCCTCTAAGTTACATGTTGGTACCCCAACATAATCTGCCAGTGTCATCTTGTAATGCCTTCACTAGAAACAAACTAGAGAAAATGATACATGCAATGAAAACTGTTCAATGAGTACTACGGCACTGATATTGTGAAGCATTTCTCTTATATAACAACATTTATTCATGCAATTATTGAAATATAAGATTGTTGGTGCCCTGCTTTGTGCTCGGCAAGTCAGCATTAAATGAGTTGGAGACTGTGCCAAGTTTGGAAGACCATACTGCAATTGGCTGGGGGGAGGGGAGGGGAGGGGAGGGAGGAAGAAGGGGAGTGAGAATGTTGGAAGGTAAGGCAATGATCCAGGACACAGACATGCCTGTGAAGATGCAGCTCCAAGCCATGTCCTCTGCCTCTCAGGCTCTTGACCTCTTTGATGTCCTAGACTGCAACAACATGGCTTGCTACATCAAGAAGGTATCTATCTCCCTCTTCAGTACCTCTCTGAAGTCTAAAAACCATATGAAAAAGGAAATCCCTACAGGCATCAGCATCATGATTCCCTTTCTGTTATTACTCTTTCACTTTGGGTGGTTCTTGTGCTAGGAGTTTGATCTAAGGTATGGGTTTGGATGGCAATGTGTGGTTGGCTCCAACTTTGGGTGCTGCTTCACTCACACAAAGGGCACCTTCATCTACTTCTGCTTGGAGACACTCCACTTCCTCATCTTCAAATGTTCTGCTGCTTGAGCCACCTATCAAAGAGTCAAAATACTTGGAATCCAATTGGGATAAAAAATGGAGATATCTGTGATGTGGGGCCAGTCTCTTCTTCCTCTAGCTCACACCTCAGGCAAGGATTTCATGCTTTAGGTCATCCATACATGTAACTAAGTTAAGGAGTACTAAAGTTTCTATCAAATTCAGAACCAGCTCATTACACCAATTTGGTTTCAATAATGTTCTGTAATTTCCATTAAGTTCACTTAGCCTTACTGTAACACAATCCAGATTTCTCCTCTTTTTATCTTGTGAAATGCACACTCTCAGGCACCAACAATTCTCACCTAATAGTTCTTACACTGTCAACAACATGACCTCACTGTCATCACTCCTTTGAATCACCAAATGATTAAGATAAACATTATTTAATTGGAACCCATTCTATCTATTCATTCATCATCCTCGGATGCCTTAGTGATAATCTCGATATATCTTGTCCAACTTTGTATGTGAATAATCATGAATTGCAATGGCAATATATTATCATGCACAAATACTAATTGGATTAGATAGAAAAAAAGAACAAACATGACAATTCCACAGAAAGAATTTTATGGAGTTGTTTCATGTATATTATGACATGGAATGCTGTGCCAATGCAAGATTTTCTTCTTTATTTCGATCAGAAAGTATGAGAAATCATACCTGCAATAAATCTTGCTAAAACACAGAAATAATGAGTTTCTGGATGCAAGAAATAGAAGCCTACCTCTTCCAGGTAACCATGGAGCTTCATAAACAACTCCAAGAAGGTGATAGAATGATAGCTCAATATCCTGCCATTTCAACTATATAACAACCCCAGATGCAATCTCTGATGAAGACCATCAGGCTTATGATGCTCAATTTTCAGTCTCTACAAAATGAAGGTGTCAATGCACTTGACTTACCAAATTCTTTCATCTGTCCATCATGAAATCCAGCAGATTAGTTCTACATGGATATTATCTAGTAGGTTCTCAGAGCTGATAAAAGTGCACAGAAAAACTAAATGAAGGTGTCAATGCACTTGACTGACCAAATTCTTTCAGCTGCTATTCATTTCATGAAATCCAGCAGACCAGTTCTACATGGTCATTATCTAAAATGTTCTCAGAGCTGGCAAACAGAAAAGGTAAATCAACAGAAGTAAAAAGACAAGAAGAAATATAACAATTTTTCAGTAGGTTGTGTTTTATGGTATCTGAATTTCTCTCAATTGCACAGAAGACCACAACAGGTCATGTACCTCGCACCTGCTGGAAGCCTTTCAATGCCAGGCAGATAACCACTAGTTGCTGTCATAAAGGCATTGAGATGCCTGCAAAAATTTAAAAGAGTAAGTGCCAGTAATTTGATCAAATACTGTGTGAACATGTGAAAAGCAAAAAATGTCAGAATAGATTACTGTATGATCTGGTACACAATACTTGTGTCACTAGAGAAAATTTAGATTTTTGAGACAACCACAATGTGCTCTAATCATTGAGTAGTTG
Organism: Musa itinerans; assembly: GCA_001649415.1. Classification (NCBI taxonomy): domain Eukaryota; kingdom Viridiplantae; phylum Streptophyta; class Magnoliopsida; order Zingiberales; family Musaceae; genus Musa; species Musa itinerans. Next base: position 133,616 of record LVTN01000330.1, read on the forward strand.
CAAAAATTAAAAACCCTGTTTCACTTTCCCAAAAGAAGTCTTCACAACCAGATTTGCGAAACCTTTTTCCTTCGAATGATTCCAGGCTTGTTTGATGCTAAAAGAAAATTGAATGGGCAATGTAATGATCCACTGGTATTAAGACTAAATTTTCAGTATCAATAGGCATCTCATGATGATAATAAACAATAAACTAATCAACCTATAACTGTTAGGCTTATCAAATTATCTACCACGTATGAAAATAATTCAACAATAGACAGAATCAAACCCACCATCAATTTTGCTAAAGGGGATACCCTAACAAAGCCAAATGGAGTTCCTAGTCCCTGTCAACAGCAACACTAGCATCCACAGTAGGAATAACAGCTATAGAATCTCCATTTGATCGGATCCCATGATTTGACAAAACTTTGGGACCTAGCTAAAAGGACTCTAAGCCTTCGGACAAGCAGTTAAATTGAAGCAAGACGAGGAAGCAGTGCCACCACATGTCGAGCAGCTTGTCAAACATTTGACAAACTTATATCTAGTAAAGTAGAATCATGAAAATCTGTGATCCAAATCAGGATTTTAACAACATTAAGCATGAAAAGTGCACAATGTACTTGAAGCAGTGTATGGTCAGTCAATTAATAACTTGGGTCATTTCACTTATAAGTCGACTAATCATGTCAAGGAAGCAGTGACACCACATGTCGAGCAACTTGTCAAACATTTGACGAACTTATATCTAGTAACGTAGAATCGTGAAAATCTGTGATCCAAATCAGGATTTTAACAAGTTTATACCACATTCTATAAGACATTCATTATTATTGCTATGAATCAACCGCCAAATCACATCACTAAACAAGAAATCGCTGTATGATTTAGCATTCTGCTGGTGTACTTCCCAAAGACATAAGCAAAGGATAATGCAACGTCAAAGTAGCATTAGATTATTACGAAGTTTTACAAAATGCAAGAAAAAAATTTCGGAACTCCAATAAATCTAGCATCTAATGCGAACATTTCAGTTAGAAATTTAAAGAGGCTTCAAGAATCCGGGAAAAAGGTACAGAGAAACTGAATACCTTGTGGAACTAATCCCCATCGTTGGGACTCCGCGGCGAGAACCGAACGCAGACGAGCGGAGGCAATCGCGCTGTGGAGAGGCAGCATCGACACCAAGCAATGCGAACTCACCGGTAATCTTCACAACCAACAACAGCCGTGCACGCGTCAAAATAAAATCTTTCCCAATCCCCAGAAAGAAACCTGTCGAAAATCAAATAAAGCAGAAAAGGCCGCACCTTGGAGTGCAAGAACTGCGCCTCCTCAACGACGCGACCTGCCGCATCGATGGAGATGCCTCCAATTCGGTAATTTGCTTCTTCGAAGGCCTCAGCGCCATCAAAATCGTCCGAGGCGAAACCCTAGATCGCACCCCGAAAGAGTAGGCCGCCATTTTTCGTGTCAGCCTCCTCCGCCACAGAGCCTCGCGCACAAGGGGCGAAGTCTTGGGCTTCCCATTTCGTGATGTGGAATCTTGTCCGTCGATTTAGTGTAATCTCGATCACAATGGCCGTGATGTGGATTCTTCCCCATGCTTAGCTCCTTGACCTCGTGGAGTCATGCGGTATCTACATGTGATTACTTTTATTATTATTATTATTATTCCGTTCATGCAAGATACTGTTTCTATTTATGAAACTAGGAACCAAAATTGAATCTCTCAGGTTTCGGTTCTCGAATTGAACCGGAATCATCAATTCTTGTTCCGGTTCGATTTGAAATATTTTTTTTTATTTTTATAATTAAAAAATTAGAATTATAAAAATATAATTTTAGAAAAAGTAAAAAATAGATGTATAACTACAATGACTATAATAATATAAAAAAGTTCATAAAAAATAAAATTAAAATATTTTTAATCAAACTAAATATGTCACTCAAGATTCATATTTTTAACAATTATAAATTATATATGTGATTTATATTTATTTTTATCATATTTAATCTATTTGAAATTGGAACCAAAACGATCCGTTTCGATTTTTCAGAAATAGAAACTAAAATCGAACCACTCAAAATCGATTTTAATTCAGTTTGAAACGGATCGACCATCAAATAATTTGATTTGAATGGAACTAATGTACTCTAACCTAATGGGATCAGGTGACATCAGTGGTTATGGATCAATGTCTAGAATGTCTACAAGACATTCTAATCTCTATTCATGATGTTTTTGTTTGCAACCATGTGTGTCAATCACTGCAACCTATTATACCTTTTGTTCTATCGTAAAGTGTGACTCAGATTGTATGACATTGCCATGTCACGGTGCGAGTCTTCGTTTACTCTGATGCTTTCAGACATGGTTGGGAGATGAGCCTTTCTTTGCGCACCATCGTCTGAGCTTTCAATAACCAGCATGCATCACATTGCATGGAAAATGCTTATTGTAAGACCACATCACAATAATTCTTGGATCAACTGATGAAAAACCATTGGATGGTCAAAGTCAATTGACGGTTCTTGTGTCCCTGAGGATCCATGGAAATCAATGTGCAACTTTTGTGGTCTCAACTATACACATTGCCAAAGCAGATTCAAAAGTGGACTTTGACTCCACTTGATTGTGGGTTCAGAAACTTCACTTGAAAGGGCAACGAACCTTCACAAAAAATTGACTCGTTGAAGCATCATCTCTTACCCACCTCTTCAAAGACAAGGGACATGACGAAGACATTGATCGCTTTCTGAATTCAGTCAACATTTCTTATGAAGTTTCACATAGATATTTGAGGTGTTTGCTAATAATAATCTGTACCAACTTTTTTTTTCTTTCTTAGAAGATCACTGATAACATAATTTAATCCAACATCTTATATCTTAATAATAACTTTATCAACTAAAATAGTTAATGCGAGGAAAAATGAGTTAATCCAATGTGATCCAAACCTATGGAGTACAGATGTATCCATAGTGACTCTTATATGGAATGTATCCATGGTGACTCTTATACGGAAGTATTGAGCTATCGAGTAATTCTAATATAAAAAAAAAAAATCGATTTAATTCTTCCGATGCTTAAGTTAATGATAAATGTCTCTTAGTGAGTATGTATGGATTTTTCTTAGAAAATGCATCCCTGATGAGTATTGAGGATTAATATTTATACTCAGTCTCAAGAAAAATAATCTATAACTATCTCGATGTCCCCATGCTGGCCTTTTGTCCATATAGGTGGGAAGACAATTTTGAATGTTGTATCTTAACTTTTGTTTATGCGGGTAGATGGGTAAAGCATGATCTAGATCTTTTTTTTTTTTCGTGATAGCTTTCACATGACATTACATGCCGGATGATGGTTGATCGTTAATATATTACCTATCGGTTAATATATTTAAAATATAAATAAATTTAATATATGATCACTATACTAATATTTAATATATTAAAAAAATATTAAATATAATATTAAAAAAAATAAATTTAATATACAAAAGGCATCATTATGTTAATCAAACACCGAGTTTAATCCTTAGCCTTTTGTATCTTATTTTGTAAATGAATTCTTTTTGTAACTCTTTCATAATTTTAAATTCTTTTATTTGCTTAATTATATGAGTTTGAAACTTAGTCTATTTTTTTCTATCTCATTTCACATATGAACTCTTGTCATTCTTCGCACCTTTCAATTGCACCTTTCAAGCACTAATTATTGGGTTACTTTTGACTCTTTAGTCACTTGTCATATGGTTCCAATCCCTGTATTTAATTTCATCTCACACATCAAAGACTATAACGTTACATAATAAGTAAGACAAAAATAGTACATGATATCATTTATTAAGATAAACACATTTGTTATTAGGAAAAAAATGGAATAATTTTTCTTTCTTGTTTTACTTGATCATAATCATACTATCTATGTTTGTATAATTTTTCTCGTTTACAAACATAATGTATGGTTATAATTTCCTTTTCTTTCTATTTTCTCATATTCTCACTCCTATACTCCACCATCACCCCTAATTATAGGGACATACTCGTCTATTGCTAATTACAATTGGCCTTCTTATCTGTCATATTAGTAAGAAATGATTCTTAGATTTTATATAAACTTTTACTTTCATCCATCTAATCCAATGAATTGTTGTTTAGATCTCAAAAACAAGTCTTTTTTTTGTTACCCATTTCAAAGGATAAAAAGGGAAAATTACATCTACACATATCCCTCTAAAGTCTGTGATTTCTATAATTAACCCTTTAAATTTGATTTCGGCATATATATATATACAATTAAACATTATGTAAATTAAGTTTATCATTTAAGTTGAAAATTTAATATATATGATATAAAAAGTATTTGTTAAATAAAATCAATATTTAATTATGATTAGTAATTTTCCAATGAATATTATAAAAGAAAAGGATATTTTATATATTAAATTTATAAAATGAAAAAGAAATAGCATCATGCGACTTTACAAAGATATCATCCATACTATAAAAGAGAAATCATGTCCACGTCTTTAAGTGAATCCAAAATGTCTGGTTGATTCATCTCATACGTAAATGTTATCCCATGTTAGCATGTCTTCTCGGAAATGGCAAGCTCATCCCTGACATCACTGGGTCGTTATCTTCCTGCACACCTCGAACAAATCATAACACCAAACACTAACTTATCCAACAATAATTTTCTGCCACATCATATTCCGCATGACTCAAAATGTATACGCTATTCGACACCGACAGCTGATTGGTTACCGATCCCCTCGTGTTGCGTGTTCCTCCTGAGTAGACCCTTCCTCATCTGCACCGTTGAAACGTGCAGACGATGTCATTGCACGGCCGAGATCGATCCTGGGCCATCGTATTGCGCTATGGCGTGCGACTTACCCCACGTGAGAAATGCTTTGTTCCCATTACGTTCTCTAGGCGAACCTTTCGCTAACCAGTACCGTCTACGTGGCTGAGGATTTGATCCAGTAACTCAATGCCACGTAAGAATTGTAGCTTTATTAATTATTTTTCGAGGTGGACAGTACCATCGTCCGGTGGCCCGATAAGTATCGCCGGGCGCCCGCATTTGAGGCGCGTTCTCAGGCTCTCTCGTTCTTGCTTCTCTTTCTTGATCGCTCTCGATCGCGTCTACGGCTCGACCTTCAATCCGGTCGGCGGAATCCCCAGAAGTGAAGTCGGAGGACTCTAGGTTCTTGATCCTCTTCTCGATCCGATGGCGGCCGTTCGGGTGACGATGGAGATTGGGAGTGATGGGGTGGCGGTCATCACCATCTGCCACCCTCCCGTTAACGCTTTGGCCCCCTCGAGTAGATCCCCGTCCTTTCCCTCTTGCTTTTCGTTTCTTGAGTTTTACCTGTTGATTTTCGTCAAAATTTCGAGGTTGGCAAGTCTTGAGGATTTACATGTTCTCGATCTGGTGAAGTAAAGAATTGAACTGCTTGTATACTGGAATTTTTTTTTTTCATCTTGGTTGGGTTCTTGTAGTTATTGCTGGGTTGAAGGAGAAGTACACGGAAGCGATGAATAGGAGTGACGTCAAAGCAATAGTGTTAACCGGTGAGGCTCTAATTTCATTTTTCATTTCAAATTTTGTTTTATTCGTTATGCATATAAAAAATTCGTTGCAGATACAATCGGTGCCGTGTTAATTCGTTGAAAATGCTTTTGGGTTTTGCATGATCACGTTCTCTTTGTTACCGGTTGGGTTATTTTCTTCAATAAATACATTAAGTAGCTAGTAGGATGGAAAAATAGTTGTGGAACTTGTAACCTTGAAGGGTTAGGGGCTTAGATAATACTCTGATCACAAGGCTTGTAGGGAGGTGAGCAACCCCTTGACAATCATATTATCCTCCTTGTTGCATATGATGACTGTCCAAATCTTGCGAAATCCCAGTTCATCATCAGCTGAGTACCCAGGTTGATCAAACACATTTTCTGTGTCAATCTTAATCTTGTGATGGTGCCTGATATCACTACTTGATAGTGATTTCTCTAATTGTGTGCTTTCTCACCAAGTTGGATTTGCAGTTTGATGTTGGCCGATCAGCATCTTTCATGTGTTAAATTTTTTCCAGATCACACGAAAGGTTTCTTATAAATACCATATCTGGTGCCAGAAATACTAGTTGGAGACGTGATTTGTGAACTCTGCATATTAAAAGATATAATTAAAAAAAAAAAATCTGTCGTCATTCCGTGAATTTATGCCTTCAATCACCAGAAAATTTGGTTTAAGGAATTTCATGACCTGTCTTGTGAAGGAATGGAAAGAATATATTATGTATTTTGTTATTTGGTCAGTTTACTGATTGTTTCATAGGTTTAAAATGAAGAGGCAGATGAACTTCATGGGTCTCAAAATGTAACGTGCTATATCATCACTGTAGCTCTAGATTTTGTTCATTTCCAGCCAAGTTTAAGTTGGATTTTTCTGATAAGTATGACATTTGATACTCTGTGTGCCATATTGGTGTATTTATAGGCATTGTTTAGTCCTTGGTCCTTATAGAGTATTACAATATGCTCTCACATAATTTTCTTCCCTTTGTATGTGGATCTGATGCTGTATCCGATTCCTTTTCTGACAGGTGATGGTGGCAAGTTCTCTGGTGGTTTTGATATCAATGTTTTTACTGAAATTCATAAAACAGGTATTGATGAATAAAGGACATGAAACTAGTTATTTGTCTTTGTTGGACAATATATCTGATAACAAAACATTGTTTTGACTAGTAAAACTGTGACTTGTAGGAAATCTATCGCTTCTACCAGATGTATCCGTCGAACTTGTGGTCAATACCATTGAAGGTTTGTTACTTCTACCGCTATTTATTTGTTTAGAATTTTGCATACGTTGTTTGTTAGAACTTAGAAAAAATTCTGAAGCACTCAGATCAGACATTTGTCTACAGTTGATGATTAGCTACTTTAAGGGCTTGCACTTTAATATTTTATTGATTTTACAGATGCTCCAAAGCCTTCTGTTGCAGCTATCCAAGGTCTTGCACTTGGTGGTGGTCTGGAGATAGCAATGGTTTGTGCTTTTTTTATGGATTTAAAGTTTAATTATCTTGTCTTTCTAATGATCATCATATCTCTATCATTAAATGCTGTGTGTTAAATTTATTCAGGGTTGCCATGCACGAGTTTCTACTCCGGAAGCTCAACTTGGATTGCCAGAACTTAGCCTTGGGGTCATTCCTGGATTTGGAGGTAACAGATTTATGTCTTCCTCAAATTTTCTTGTGTTTTATTTGTATATTCTACTTCTCATGGTCTCACTAGTTTTTTGTTGCTTAAAAGGCACACAACGTCTTCCAAGGCTTGTGGGATTGCCAAAAGCTCTGGATATGATGCTGGTGAGTTGATGGATTTTCATGAAATATGATAATGTGGTTATTCAATGTGTGCAATTTAACCTTGATTTTGTTAGTGAAAACTTAGTATGTTTGACTATAGCTTTTTCCAATCCAATTTCTTTTGGTGATCTTAACTCTGTCCAATCCACTTGTTTTGGTTAACTTGGTAAACATATAAAATACTGTCAATAAATGAGCCTGAGATTGATGCAAGAAAATAGTTTTTAGTCCTCTTATAGTGCAAATTCTCAAGGAGGCTCTATGATCGGTTTACTTTTAGCTCATATTAGCACTATTGAATTTTGAAAATAAATAACTCACTACATTGGATTATGGATGAGTTTTAACTTGATCCATAAAGTTGACCAGCAGTAGTATTTGTGACGAAGTAAAATTTGTGCGCTGGGTTTAAATTTTATGAGTAATAGGTGAGTTGAACCAAGATGAGGTGATACTGATACTGGTACTATTTAAAATCTGAAAATAAAGTCACCAAATTGAATTTCTTGATTTAAGCTTGAGATACTGGGTTTAACTTTTACAAGAACTAGGTGGGTTGAACGAAGAAGAGGTGTTAATCTTTAGTTTTGCATTGACCTCATAACTCTGCTGTCTAGATTTGCATCTCTACTTTTTATGAGAATCATAGCATGGATGAGTTTAACTTTGGTTTTTGGAGTTCTCATGATGGTAGCTGCAAGCCAATCTACACATAAATATAAAGGAACTAGTGCCTATTAAGCTTAAGGGATTGGGTCCATAAAATTTTGGCCATACTGATTTCTTATGCTGAGCAGATTAGACTAAACTAGAATTTCTCTCACTGACACTTTTATTAGGTAGCTATTTTAGTTCAGTGTATTTCCACATTTCTTCTTCATCCATTTGTTGGAGTGTGGCTGCTTTATGTATTTTTCACCATAACTATTAGTGCTGCTTTTCTTTTGTTACTTAGAAACTAGAAGGATGATAGAATCTATTTTTCTTGCCTTCAAGAGTGCCCTTCTTTTTAACTAAGGGATGATGTTTGAGGCTAAGTTCATATTTTTAAGATTTTGGGAGAAAACTGGAGGCCAAAATTCTGACAGATGTAAGAGATTAAAGAAAAAGGGGAAATGGTTGACAAAATAGTAAATATTCAGCAACTATTGATGCTTAAATGATGTTATATCTATTAAAGAAATGTTTGGATGTAGTAAATACTGTCATTTAAATTTATGATTTATCAATTTGGAATGGTCTTTGTAAATATACGAAAGAAAATTTGAAAGGTGCATTACTTGTGTATTCTATGTCTATAGTTTAGTTATTTACATTTTCTATATTAGTATTAACAGTTTGTTAAATTGGGCCTCCTGCACAAGAAACTGTCTTGTGCTCCTTTGACTAAATAATGGGTGAAGTCATTGCTATCTTTAAAAAATACTTGTATGCCATCATGAACCCCTTTCACAAAGGTAAACACCATGTGGCTTAACTATATTTGATGTCATATCTGTAAACTCTTAGATCTTGGTTGCTTTGCTTTTGACAACCATGATTTTATGAGTTGATATATTATATGATTTTTCAAATGTAATGTTTTCCGAAATTGTTGAACTTTATATTATAAGCATTTCATAATAATTGTATTAAATTTTAGGTTACTTGTCATAGGCTAGCTGAGAGCTAATTGTTGACATTCTAATGCAGCAATCAAAATCAATCATCGCTAAGGAAGGCGAAAAATATGGCCTTATTGATGCTATTGTTTCACCTGAGGATTTGCTCAAAATATCCAGATGCTGGGCTTTGGATATTGCTGAACGGCGTAAACCATGGATTAGTTCTCTTCGTCGGACTGATCGACTTGGTTCTCTTTCTGAAGCTCATGAAATTTTAAAGGCTGCTAGGCAACAGGTTAACAGGATTGCTCCAAATATGCCTCAGCACAAGGAATGCCTTGATTCAGTTGAGGAGGGTGTAAATTTTGGAGGATATGCTGGGGTGCTGAAGGTATGCATGTGATATTTTTTGGATAATCATTATACTATATATGGCTACTAAACACTATGCTGAGTCTGGTGCAAGAAACTTGATCGCTGGTTGCCAGTCTGTTGTCACTAAAACTTAAAACCTATTATGTTGTTTGTATTTCCTGTAGATCTTACCTAGAAACCTGAGAACAGTGCAGAATTTGGTGCCTTTATCTCCTTTATCTTCTTTATTGTTTCTTAACTCTGGGGATATGGAAAGTATTTTCCTCCAAAAATTGTGAAAAATCCATTCCCTCTTTCCAGCAATGTGGCCATAGAGGATCTATGGACCTCCAACAGTCCCTCAGCCTCTGGGATAATTGTTGTTAGGTTCCCTATTCTCTAGGTTCTCTGATGCAAGAAAATTTTGAACGCCAATGTTTTTCAAATGATGATGAAAATCCCCCTCATCATCTGTTTTACTTAGAGAATATATTTTCTATAATGATCAGAAACACCAGTCTGATGTAATGCCAGAGAGCCCTATTTTGTATTCTTTACATGCCAGGAAATGCTCATTGGCACATGATGTGAGCAAATTGTCCACTCTCTATGTGTGGAATAGTTTACAGCAGAACCACAATGTTTGAAAAATGTGTTTGGGGGATGGGAGCTAGTTTAGGAAATCTCCATTAATTTTATCTTGCACAGTGACCAATCGTATCCACTGATGAGGCTGATGGGCATAAATTTTGTCCTATATTTTGCAATAATGATGTTCAGACATTGGAAGCTGCTTAATTGATTAGAACCTAGCATTTATTAGTCATTTTTAAGGTTTTTTTTAGGTTTCGGTTAACTTAAACAAAATAACAATCTTTGTATTAACATGAAAAAACTCCAGTAACTTATGTTGTTGCTAAAACACAAGTTTTCCTTGTTTGAAGGGAAAAAAGTTCTACCAATTATCACAAGATAATCAAACAGAGATGTCATCCTTCTTGAATTTGTTTATTTGATGTTCAATTTATGCTTAAAACATTGTTTCTAAGGTCAATATCTTAATTTCAGGAAGCAAAAGTTTTTAAGGAGTTGGTGCTTTCAAGTACTTCAAGAGGCCTTGTTCATGTCTTTTTCGCTCAACGGGCAACTTCAAAGGTAATTCTACTACATGTTCTGAATATTCTGTCTCTTATTTTGATATTTCTGCTTGTGAGTTTGGGATATGTTGCCTCTTTGAAATGAATAAGCTTCCTTGCTTCATGTTTTTACTTGAGTCTCAGATTTCGAAGAAAAACCTAAATGCTTTTAGACAAATTTCATCCTGAACGAGGTGTATGTTTATCCTTCCTGATGCTTCTGCATTTACTTTATGCAGTAGAAGATTAGACAGCTTGAGCAGGACTTTAACATTATTACCTTATCTCCTTAGAGAGCCACCTTCTGATGTCTGGTTAAATTGTAATTGACTGCACGAATGAATATACTTCTTTCCTGGAAATTTCTTTCTGAATGTTTTCGCTATAATTTTAACACCAGGATTTTCTCTTCACATTCCTTGGTTGTCTGGAGTTAGGACAGTTTTTAAAGTCTTGGATGACTTTTAGTTTACAGTATGGATGTTGATATATACTTAAATGTTTTACTAGTTGTGATGTTGTGTTTTATTAACATGAGTATGTTAAGGAGATCCATATAGCAGAGAGTACTCACATTCTACATCAATTTAACTTTTTCCCATTTTCTTATGCAACTTTGTTTAATTCTGTAGCTGCATATATTCTTGGTTGAACTCTAGCATGTATCTGAAGTTCAACTTAATTTTTTTATTATTCTTAATCTTTCTTATTTAACTGTCTTGTGCAGGTACATAGTGTTACTGATGTTGGGCTTAGACCAAGGAAAATCAAAAGAGTTGCTGTAATTGGTGGTGGTTTGATGGGTTCTGGAATAGCTACTGCCCTGATCTTAAGTAATACGCCTGTCATCCTCAAGGAAATTGATTCCAACTTTTTGCAGAAGGGACTGAAAATGATACGGGGTAAGCATTTAAAATGATTAATCTTTCTTCTTAACTCCTGACTTCTTTTTTTTCTTTTTTCTCTAAATATGGGGGAATCTGCTAATAATTATATAATCACATAATTAATCCAGTTATAGTTTTTTGTTAGGGATCACTTAGTGATTATGTTATTTTTTGTCTTCTGAGGTAAAATACACATTTTTGTTATATGATTCTAAGAAAATTGTTCTTTCACTTCTTGCGACAGCTAATCTTGAAGGCCTTGTGAAGAAAGGGTCGTTGACTCAGGACAAGATGAACAAAGCATTGTCACTTCTTAAGGGCGCATTGGATTACTCAGAGTTCAAGCATGTTGATATGGTTATAGAGGCGAGTCTCTAACTCCTAAACATATTTTTGTCTAGTATATTGTAAATTAGATTGTAATTTTATTTGAGTAATTTTTAAGCTTTTGGTTTACTTCAGTGAGAAGAATGTACCTCAATGCAAGATGAATAACTGATTGTTAAGGATTTAGAACTTTGTAGACACTTTTCTGTTTATAAATCAATTTAACCTCTACTTGCAAGATTTTAGACTAAGTACTTGATTAATATTGAAAAAAAAAAGTTGAGTTATCTGTTGCAAGGTTTGAAATATTGTACCGTACCGATATTTCGTCATTCGCTCAGTACAGTACGATACTGTATTCCAAGCGATATACCATTCGGTATATCGCTCAGTATAATTTATATATAAAATATTTTTATAAAAGGCGATGTCACTGAAAAGGTGACGCGTCGCCTCGGGGTGATGTCGCCTTATATATATATATATATATTCGCCTTTTTCGGCGACGTCATCGAGGCAATGCGATGTCACCTTAAAAATAAATAAATAAATAAATAAATAAATAAAATAAATATATCCTTCTCCCACACGGGGCGACGTTGTCGAGGCGACGCGATGTCGCTTAAAATTATATATATATATATATATATATATATACCACTTGGTAACGGACGGTCCGTATACCGATTAACTGACAGACCGATACGTATCGCCCGGTATGGGCGGTATTATTCGAAACTGTATACCTTGATCTGTTGCAAATGGATCCTGGACTTCTGTCTGAGATTTGCTGCAATTACTTGTTTTAGATTGTACAATTAACTTTTGGCCACAAAATAAAATAAGAAAAAATAAAGAAAGTAAGAAACTGCGGTGGTGCACAATCCTTAGTCATCCTAGTGTTTCTGACAGGTATACTGTAATTATTTTTGTTCAAACATCAGGCAACACCTTTCCTTCCACTTATACACAACATTGCAGTCTCTCTTAGAAGTAGCATGCGACTCCTCTATCTTGTGTTCATTTTGATTTTCCTAGTAGTCCTGCTTTCTAGTTCTGTCTGCCTATTGTTACCTCAAAAGAACAAAAAATCTTGCCATTTGAACTTTCACTGTTACCTGGTATCCTCTCCAATTCCTCCTTATTTGCTACTAATGTCATTTTCCTAATGTTTTCCTGCTCTCTTTTCCCCCTCATAACTGCATGTGGCACTGCTCGAAACCTTACGAATGTTGTTACATTAGCAACCTTATGATGCTTAGGGTATGCATTTCTGAATGTGAATGGCTTCATAATCCTTATTCAAAATATTTTGTTGTTGAATTAATTAATTTAGATGTAGATTACCATGGATTGTAGTGCTTTTTGTCAATTTTAAATAAACTTCCAGAATTTGAAAAGAATACAGATGAATATTAGGTATCCTTACCACTCTCCTTATATTTCAAAAACTAGCTCGACACCTACTAGTTCATTATAGGCGTTTCCCATGAGACACAAAGACTAGGGGAATACAGTGACTTTCCAGGGAGAAGAACATATACTTTGAACTGAGACTGAAGTGAATCAATCAAAACTAAAATTGGTTTGGTCATGATGGATCCAAGTACATCTTGCATAGACTTGGTCCCTTTAAATGAAAAAATATTTCAAAAACATTTGAGATCAAGTGATTGAATTTCGAGATGGATCCAAGCAGGGTTTTTAATTTCGAATAATACCACCCGGTACAGGCAATACGCACCAGTTCGATAGCATATCGGTATGCAGACCGCTCGCTACCGGGCGAAACGCTCAATAACGCCCTGTATCGGACGATATGGGAGTATATCGGGCGGTAATAGTCAAAATTTCAACCATTACCGCCCGTCACAACTCGGTAACGATCGATTTCGATCATTACCGCTCGGCACAGCTCGGTAACAGTCGAAATCGATCGTTACCTATATGTAACAATACTCCAACGGTCAAAATGACCGTTGGAGCCCCTTCTCATGGGTTTTTAAACTCATATTCTCCCATATTTCACTCACACACTCTCTTAAACTGCTTTAAACTTATTTTCTCACATTTTCACTCTCCTAAACTATACAAAACAACGATTTATGAAATGAATCGAGGCTAATTTGGGAAGAACTTTTTAATCAAGAGGTATGTATTTCACATATAGACCGAGGAGCGATATTTTACACATGCCACCCAAGATTCAGATCATGCAACTCGATAAGGTACTGATCAAGTTTATGTATGGAAGGGAAAGGGGAAGGCTGTGGATGAATTTGAGCAGATGCAACAGAGCCTACATGATGTAGACACAGAACGAAGCTCATCGTATTCACAGCCGTCGTATTATGGAGAATCATGCGGCCAACAGTAGTACGGTGATAGTTGGTCATAATACTCCAACGGTCAAAATGACCGTTGGAGCCCCTTCTCATGGGTTTTTAAACTCATATTCTCCCATATTTCACTCACACACTCTCTTAAACTGCTTTAAACTTATTTTCTCACATTTTCACTCTCCTAAACTATACAAAACAACGATTTATGAAATGAATCGAGGCTAATTTGGGAAGAACTTTTTAATCAAGAGGTATGTATTTCACATATAGACCGAGGAGCGATATTTTACACATGCCACCCAAGATTCAGATCATGCAACTCGATAAGGTACTGATCAAGTTTATGTATGGAAGGGAAAGGGGAAGGCTGTGGATGAATTTGAGCAGATGCAACAGAGCCTACATGATGTAGACACAGAACGAAGCTCATCGTATTCACAGCCGTCGTATTATGGAGAATCATGCGGCCAACAGTAGTACGGTGATAGTTGGTCATACTTCTCCGAGCAACAGTATGATATAAAGCAGTAGATCAGTAACAAAAATAGAAGCTCTGACATTCACCAATATATGCCTCAGGAGCCATGTGATTCATAACGATCAACCTATGATCATCGCCACATTGATGCACTAATGCATACGTTGTATAAATACACTATGTCGTGAGATCAATTTCATGATTGGGTCCAACAAATATATCATATTAATATGTAGATATATAGGATCGAGGACCCCGATCCACCACCCGTGAAGACTCGTCGTTGATTTTGGTGGTAGAATAAACAATCAGGTATATTTACATATATGATTATTTAATTCATTTGAATTTTAAAGTTTATATTGTAACAAAATAATCTAACAATTCAAATGATTTTTCTGTAAATATTTTAATATTTATGGAAGGACAATCCATAACGGATCAAAATACGAACATTACGATTTTGCTAAACTTATACTATTACTATATTTATTTTTAACTTAAAAACCCTATCATAACCTTTTTTTTAATTTTCAGGTATTTTTGGAGGATTTTACACCTAAATTAGGTGTACCGCTTGGTACGCCCTAGCATACCGCTCAGTATATAGTACCGTACTATACCGAGCGAAGCTCGAAACTCTGGTACGGTACGAAATTTCAATCCTTGGATCAAAGTACATCATGCATAGACTTGGTCATGCCATAGTAGTCCGAAGTTTTTCGGTGCTGTTGCAGTCTTGTAATTCTGATATAAGATCAGTCAGTTTGGGCCTAGATCAGTTAGTTTGAAAAATGATGCTTTGCAGATATCTTGGCCTAGTTCAGCTATTGTTAGGGATCACTTAAGTCTGTTTCTTTAGATGTTGATACATTTAAGCTAGAATTTTCTAACCAACCAGTGTTTTTATTCTTTTGTTAGTGCAGTTAAAAAAATTACATCTTCAGAAACTTTGATTATTTTATTTTCTTATATGAGTTTCTTTTTTAGGATTGCTATTTGCTATAACAATTTTTCTTGTTTTTCTAGGCTGTTATTGAAAAGGTTTCACTGAAACAGTCAATATTTGCTGATCTTGAAAAAGCTTGTCCTCCACATTGCATTTTGGCAAGCAACACATCCACTATTGATCTTAATATTGTTGGTGAGAAGACTCGTTCGCAAGACCGAATCATTGGGGCTCATTTTTTCAGGTCTGTGACAAATATTCCTGCATTAATATGAGGAAAATTATCACTGGGGCTCATTAATATGTACATAATAGAGAGGATGGTTAAAGGCATTGTTATTCAAAACAAATATGCGAAAATTATCAATGAAAAACATAAGAGGAACAATGCTGAACATTTTTTAGAAATAATAATTTGTAAATTTATTTTACCTTTTTTGTTATGCGTTGAAGGGTAATTTTACTAAGGCATTTATAGTTTATTTATGTTTATGTTATTGTTGGAACTGTGGGAAAGTAGTAGGTTCCAATATCAACTCCAACTGCTTTTGTTGCCAGATGCACCCAAACAAGGTTTAAATATTTGGACCAGTACCAGCATCTGAACTGGCAGGACCAATGTACTTGTTGGATGCACGACTGATAATTGCTTTACAGACCTTTAATAGTATATGTTTTTTGTATATCATTGATAAATTGTGTAAGTGTTGCACATTGACCTGGTTGAACTGGTATGTAATGCTTAGTCTACCATGATATCTTTTTATATGCAATCAAGATTCAAGAACATCAAGATAGGCAAGTATTAGGAGACACTAGCTTCTGTTGTTAGACATGATACATGAACATCCATTTAATACAGTCAATGTAATGTTCAATGAAATTTCAACTAAATTAGCAAACATAAGGGAATGATACTTTTATGCATTAATGTGTTATTTTGGTTGAAAGCCTTGAGAATATTATTTAGTTTGGCATTGGTCTGTTTGGTTGCAAGAAAAAGGGTGAAAATTTTTTTGTAAGATTTTTTTTTCATGATAAGTTTAAATCATATGTAAAGGAAATTTATTGCCAGTGAAAGCATATTTGTTTATATGGACTATTGTGGGGCTGTTTGCATATACATGCCACCATTTGGAGTCAAAAACTACTGTTAAGATATATTATATGTGAATAAATGACAAATAACATAAAATTCTTTGCAAATATGTGTATACACATACGCGTGCATATATATATATATATATATATATATATATATAGTGTCTGTGTGTTTCTTAGCATTGCCAATCTGCATAAGATTCATATTCATGATCATGGTTCGTCTTCTCCATTTAATATTTACTTGGATCGCCTTCTAATATTTACTATATCATGCTACATTTCACACGATTGAAAATTTTATATTGTTTTCTTATCATGTTATATATTGTGCAGTCCTGCTCATGTGATGCCTCTGCTAGAAATTGTCCGGACAGACAAGACATCTCCACAAGTAATCCTTGATCTCATGACCATTGGGAAGGCAATAAGAAAAGTTCCTGTTGTGGTGGGCAACTGCACGGGCTTTGCAGTTAACCGAACATTCTTCCCTTATACCCAAGGGGCACAATTGTTAGTCCATCTAGGTGTGGATGTGTTCAGAATTGATAGGGTTGTCAGCAGTTTTGGCATGCCAATGGGCCCTTTTCAGTAAGCTTATTTCTCCATACTGCTATAAACTATTTTTTAAACTTGAAATTCAATGAATTACCATAATTCATAAATAGTGATGGTAAGGGATCCATACTTGGTTCTTTTGTGAGGTTGGTTTCTTTATTTATTATCCAGATTGTGCTAGTGGTAAGGTTTTCTCCTTTTGTAACTGTCATAGAAATTCAATCACAAGTACATGCATATATATATATATATATATATATATATATATATATATATATATATATATATATATATATATATATATATATATATATATATATATATATATATATATATATATATATATATATATATATATATATATATATATATATATATATATATATATATATAT
>LVTN01000330.1:151156-226226 GCA_001649415.1 Musa itinerans
TATATATATATATATATATATATACCACTTGGTAACGGACGGTCCGTATACCGATTAACTGACAGACCGATACGTATCGCCCGGTATGGGCGGTATTATTCGAAACTGTATACCTTGATCTGTTGCAAATGGATCCTGGACTTCTGTCTGAGATTTGCTGCAATTACTTGTTTTAGATTGTACAATTAACTTTTGGCCACAAAATAAAATAAGAAAAAATAAAGAAAGTAAGAAACTGCGGTGGTGCACAATCCTTAGTCATCCTAGTGTTTCTGACAGGTATACTGTAATTATTTTTGTTCAAACATCAGGCAACACCTTTCCTTCCACTTATACACAACATTGCAGTCTCTCTTAGAAGTAGCATGCGACTCCTCTATCTTGTGTTCATTTTGATTTTCCTAGTAGTCCTGCTTTCTAGTTCTGTCTGCCTATTGTTACCTCAAAAGAACAAAAAATCTTGCCATTTGAACTTTCACTGTTACCTGGTATCCTCTCCAATTCCTCCTTATTTGCGACTAATGTCCTTTTCCTAATGTTTTCATGCTCTCTTTTCCCCCTCATAACTGCATGTGGCACTGCTCGAAACCTTACGAATGTTGTTACATTAGCAACCTTATGATGCTTAGGGTATGCATTTCTGAATGTGAATGGCTTCATAATCCTTATTCAAAATATTTTGTTGTTGAATTAATTAATTTAGATGTAGATTACCATGGATTGTAGTGCTTTTTGTCAATTTTAAATAAACTTCCAGAATTTGAAAAGAATACAGATGAATATTAGGTATCCTTACCACTCTCCTTATATTTCAAAAACTAGCTCGACACCTACTAGTTCATTATAGGCGTTTCCCATGAGACACAAAGACTAGGGGAATACAGTGACTTTCCAGGGAGAAGAACATATACTTTGAACTGAGACTGAAGTGAATCAATCAAAACTAAAATTGGTTTGGTCATGATGGATCCAAGTACATCTTGCATAGACTTGGTCCCTTTAAATGAAAAAATATTTCAAAAACATTTGAGATCAAGTGATTGAATTTCGAGATGGATCCAAGCAGGGTTTTTAATTTCGAATAATACCACCCGGTACAGGCAGTACGCACCAGTTCGATAGCATATCGGTATGCAGACCGCTCGCTACCGGGCGAAACGCTCAATAACGCCCTGTATCGGACGATATGGGAGTATATCGGGCGGTAATAGTCAAAATTTCAACCATTACCGCCCGTCACAACTCGGTAACGATCGATTTCGATCATTACCGCTCGGCACAGCTCGGTAACAGTCGAAATCGATCGTTACCTATATGTAACAATACTCCAACGGTCAAAATGACCGTTGGAGCCCCTTCTCATGGGTTTTTAAACTCATATTCTCCCATATTTCACTCACACACTCTCTTAAACTGCTTTAAACTTATTTTCTCACATTTTCACTCTCCTAAACTATACAAAACAACGATTTATGAAATGAATCGAGGCTAATTTGGGAAGAACTTTTTAATCAAGAGGTATGTATTTCACATATAGACCGAGGAGCGATATTTTACACATGCCACCCAAGATTCAGATCATGCAACTCGATAAGGTACTGATCAAGTTTATGTATGGAAGGGAAAGGGGAAGGCTGTGGATGAATTTGAGCAGATGCAACAGAGCCTACATGATGTAGACACAGAACGAAGCTCATCGTATTCACAGCCGTCGTATTATGGAGAATCATGCGGCCAACAGTAGTACGGTGATAGTTGGTCATACTTCTCCGAGCAACAGTATGATATAAAGCAGTAGATCAGTAACAAAAATAGAAGCTCTGACATTCACCAATATATGCCTCAGGAGCCATGTGATTCATAACGATCAACCTATGATCATCGCCACATTGATGCACTAATGCATACGTTGTATAAATACACTATGTCGTGAGATCAATTTCATGATTGGGTCCAACAAATATATCATATTAATATGTAGATATATAGGATCGAGGACCCCGATCCACCACCCGTGAAGACTCGTCGTTGATTTTGGTGGTAGAATAAACAATCAGGTATATTTACATATATGATTATTTAATTCATTTGAATTTTAAAGTTTATATTGTAACAAAATAATCTAACAATTCAAATGATTTTTCTGTAAATATTTTAATATTTATGGAAGGACAATCCATAACGGATCAAAATACGAACATTACGATTTTGCTAAACTTATACTATTACTATATTTATTTTTAACTTAAAAACCCTATCATAACCTTTTTTTTAATTTTCAGGTATTTTTGGAGGATTTTACACCTAAATTAGGTGTACCGCTTGGTACGCCCTAGCATACCGCTCAGTATATAGTACCGTACTATACCGAGCGAAGCTCGAAACTCTGGTACGGTACGAAATTTCAATCCTTGGATCAAAGTACATCATGCATAGACTTGGTCATGCCATAGTAGTCCGAAGTTTTTCGGTGCTGTTGCAGTCTTGTAATTCTGATATAAGATCAGTCAGTTTGGGCCTAGATCAGTTAGTTTGAAAAATGATGCTTTGCAGATATCTTGGCCTAGTTCAGCTATTGTTAGGGATCACTTAAGTCTGTTTCTTTAGATGTTGATACATTTAAGCTAGAATTTTCTAACCAACCAGTGTTTTTATTCTTTTGTTAGTGCAGTTAAAAAAATTACATCTTCAGAAACTTTGATTATTTTATTTTCTTATATGAGTTTCTTTTTTAGGATTGCTATTTGCTATAACAATTTTTCTTGTTTTTCTAGGCTGTTATTGAAAAGGTTTCACTGAAACAGTCAATATTTGCTGATCTTGAAAAAGCTTGTCCTCCACATTGCATTTTGGCAAGCAACACATCCACTATTGATCTTAATATTGTTGGTGAGAAGACTCGTTCGCAAGACCGAATCATTGGGGCTCATTTTTTCAGGTCTGTGACAAATATTCCTGCATTAATATGAGGAAAATTATCACTGGGGCTCATTAATATGTACATAATAGAGAGGATGGTTAAAGGCATTGTTATTCAAAACAAATATGCGAAAATTATCAATGAAAAACATAAGAGGAACAATGCTGAACATTTTTTAGAA
Organism: Musa itinerans; assembly: GCA_001649415.1. Taxonomy (NCBI): domain Eukaryota; kingdom Viridiplantae; phylum Streptophyta; class Magnoliopsida; order Zingiberales; family Musaceae; genus Musa; species Musa itinerans. Next base: position 154,258 of record LVTN01000330.1, read on the forward strand.
ATAATAATTTGTAAATTTATTTTACCTTTTTTGTTATGCGTTGAAGGGTAATTTTACTAAGGCATTTATAGTTTATTTATGTTTATGTTATTGTTGGAACTGTGGGAAAGTAGTAGGTTCCAATATCAACTCCAACTGCTTTTGTTGCCAGATGCACCCAAACAAGGTTTAAATATTTGGACCAGTACCAGCATCTGAACTGGCAGGACCAATGTACTTGTTGGATGCATTACTGATAATGGCTTTACAGACCTTTAATAGTATATGTTTTTTGTATATCATTGATAAATTGTGTAAGTGTTGCACATTGACCTGGTTGAACTGGTATGTAATGCTTAGTCTACCATGATATCTTTTTATATGCAATCAAGATTCAAGAACATCAAGATAGGCAAGTATTAGGAGACACTAGCTTCTGTTGTTAGACATGATACATGAACATCCATTTAATACAGTCAATGTAATGTTCAATGAAATTTCAACTAAATTAGCAAACATAAGGGAATGATACTTTTATGCATTAATGTGTTATTTTGGTTGAAAGCCTTGAGAATATTATTTAGTTTGGCATTGGTCTGTTTGGTTGCAAGAAAAAGGGTGAAAATTTTTTTGTAAGATTTTTTTTTCATGATAAGTTTAAATCATATGTAAAGGAAATTTATTGCCAGTGAAAGCATATTTGTTTATATGGACTATTGTGGGGCTGTTTGCATATACATGCCACCATTTGGAGTCAAAAACTACTGTTAAGATATATTATATGTGAATAAATGACAAATAACATAAAATTCTTTGCAAATATGTGTATACACATACGCGTGCATATATATATATATATATATATAGTGTCTGTGTGTTTCTTAGCATTGCCAATCTGCATAAGATTCATATTCATGATCATGGTTCGTCTTCTCCATTTAATATTTACTTGGATCGCCTTCTAATATTTACTATATCATGCTACATTTCACACGATTGAAAATTTTATATTGTTTTCTTATCATGTTATATATTGTGCAGTCCTGCTCATGTGATGCCTCTGCTAGAAATTGTCCGGACAGACAAGACATCTCCACAAGTAATCCTTGATCTCATGACCATTGGGAAGGCAATAAGAAAAGTTCCTGTTGTGGTGGGCAACTGCACAGGCTTTGCAGTTAACCGAACATTCTTCCCTTATACCCAAGGGGCACAATTGTTAGTCCATCTAGGTGTGGATGTGTTCAGAATTGATAGGGTTGTCAGCAGTTTTGGCATGCCAATGGGCCCTTTTCAGTAAGCTTATTTCTCCATACTGCTATAAACTATTTTTTAAACTTGAAATTCAATGAATTACCATAATTCATAAATAGTGATGGTAAGGGATCCATACTTGGTTCTTTTGTGAGGTTGGTTTCTTTATTTATTATCCAGATTGTGCTAGTGGTAAGGTTTTCTCCTTTTGTAACTGTCATAGAAATTCAATCACAAGTACATGCATATATATATATATATATATATATATATATCTGCACATCTAGCTGCACATACACACATATATTTGTATCCATGTTTTTATAATTGCTGTGTATGAGTTTATATATGAAATTATCTTATCTTCATTGGCGGTTACAATATCAACTGCAGCGTACAGTTTCGACTGTTCCAACACAACATATAGCAACTGTAGAAAGTGATAGGTTAGCAGAAATAAGTATAAAAGTGTTGCCTACTAATTGCATCTCTATTTACATTGTAGACCTCAAACATGTTATTTTCTTATACAGTCACCACTTGCCAGCTTTTCAAGAATTTGTACCTATAGAACTGAGGGTTTCTTGTCAGCTTGGATTGGATTGTGTACTTACCTATAGAACTTTGTAACTTCTCATCTTACTTGGTTGTCATGGGTTTGATAGTGAGTTTGAGTGTTAGAAAATTGGCTTAAGGAGATAACAAAATGGAGAAAAGATATAGCACCATTCTTTTCATTAACAATTTATAAGATAATCGATACACAGACTCTAAAGAAGCTTCCATATACAGAGCATTAGACTTAAAACTTTATAAGGTTTCCTAAAAGTAAACAAAAATTTACAATCATGTTTAGCACATTCATGTCTTGTCTGATCACAATGGAGATGTATCTTACTATCTTTGCTTCCTTTATCTTTGGTTGGACTGGCCTTTGATCTTCTTTTAATGCCTACTATTCCAAAGTTTTGATCCTAGGAGGATACTTGGAAGAGAACAAAATTTATTTATCTTCTTCTATCTGTCGCATTTTTTTAATTTATGTGACTTGTTCTCCCAAAGCAGCTGATTATTCCTGGCTCTAGAGAGTGTTGTATTTCTTCTTAAAATTGTATCACCTGACTTCAAATCTGAACATTGTTTAAGGTCAATATCAACTATAACAGGACTCTTTTAACGGCACTTTAAACTCAATTAATCTCAAATCACAACACAATTATTTTTAAATCGATTAAAAAATTCTAAGCTCCTAACGAATAATGATCAGCTAAACTAAATTCTAATCTACCTAAAGTAATTTTTAAATAATAATCTCAAATCGATAGAATAAGACCTATCAGTCATTAACTGTAGAAATACCCCATTTAAGAGCACCCTAGACATTAAATCAAGTTGAACTAACATAAGACTCACCTGTATTCACTGAACTCATCATGCACCAAGTTGAAACTAATATTTGCAAAGAGCTACATCAGGTAGTAGTGTATTTAACATCTTGATAGACCATACAAACTTCTCTACTGTGGTTTGGGATGTTTAGTATTTCAAGAATTTCACAGTTATTACAAGAATTCCAGTAGGATATCCAGTTCTTATAAAAGAACATTAACTGGTGTTTTTTTAAGTTTACAACTTTCCACTAATTTGAGTTGTTGTGATGCCATTTGAGCAGACTTCAAGATGTGGCCGGATACGGGGTGGCTTTGGCAGTGAAGGATATATATGATTCTGCCTTCCGGGGTCGAACATTTCAGTCACAACTGGTTGAGTTGATGGTAAAAAGTGGCAGAAATGGTATCAATCAGTCTCATTCACATTATTTCATTTGATAATGTCATTGCTGTGGCATTTCATTGAGCTTTTTTGCTGACAGGGAAGAATAATGGAAAGGGATACTACATATATGAAAAGGGACAGAAGCCAAAGCCTGATCCTAGCGTCCAAGCCATCATAGAGGAATCTAGAAGGCTTGCCAATGTTATGCCTGGTGGAAAGGTACTCACTAAAATAAGCCCTCATCTATCTTTTATATGAGTTTTTCCCAAGAATTTGTCATATATATATATATATATATATATATATATGACCATTCACTGAGGTGTGTGTATATATATATATATATATTCAAATCAAATGGATCTGTAATTCAGAGCATTCATGTTTATACAAGGTATGCAATGCCGTACCGTACCGGTGTTTCGAGGTTGGCTCGATACGGTACGGTACCGGCATATTGAGCAGTACACCAGGATGTACCAAGTGGTACACTAAGGCGTACCGAGCGGTTTTATATATTTTCTTCCTTTACTGTAGTATTGTAGCACGTTCCATCCGGTAGTGGGCGGTCTGTGTATCGGTATGCCGTCGGATCGGTACGTTTCGCCCATATCGGGCGGTACCATTCGGTATTGCATACCATGTGTTTATATACCATGTAGAGTGTAACAGGTTTGAGGCTTGTTATACTAGAATTCTGTATAAGTTTTCATATTCCAAATTGACGTGAATTGAACTCTTGTATGCATGAGAATATAAAGTGTATACTAGAATTCTGTATAAGTTTTTATATTCCAAATTGACGTGAATTGAACTCTTGTATGCATGAGAATATAACGTGTATTCTGAAGAAGCTAAGAATCGAGGTAGATAGCAGGGTATGCAATCCAAATATGATATCGAATTGGATTGAAGAATTGGTCAAGTTGGATACTGAAGTGGCCTTGATGGTAACAAGGGAAGTTTACAAAGAAACCAAAACAGATTTGTGATATGGATTGCAAATCCACTTTTTCTTACACATGGTAGATTTATGTATGGGTGTTTATGTGGTTGTGTATGTCATCCATGTAGTTGGTATACTGGTACGTCTTGGTGGCTATGCTCAACTTGAATATTTAGGTGGATACATAAGAATTAATTTCTGATTGTTCTCTTTGTAGCCTATTACTATCAATGATCAAGAAGTTCTGGAGATGATATTCTTTCCAGTGGTGAACGAGGCATGCAGGGTCATGGATGAAGGGGTTGTAATTCGAGCTTCAGACCTTGATATTTCATCCGTTCTTGGTATGGGTTTTCCCAGATACAGGTGAGTACGTTTAAATGTAGTTACATGCTCCAGCCATGCTTATATATGTATTTGCACTGATATGTACACGATGATCCATGCAAATATTGTAGATGCATATTTTGTAATACTTGAGCTTTTGCAAACTTTTCCTACAACAATATAAATCAATATGCCATCATGTACTGCATTCTTAAATCGGTGTTGTACTTGTATTATGTAGGCTTTTATTATGTAGGAATAACATTATATTATGTAGGCTTATACGTAGGCCGAAAAACATGAAATTACTCTTATACGTAAGCTTTTATTATGTAGGAATAACATTATATGCTTCTATTAACATGATAATATTGGTTTGTTTTGATGGTTCTTCTTCTAATTTGATTTGCACACGGTGACTTAAAAAGTTTATACCGTGAATTATTAACATCCTGATTATTTGGTTTTTATTTGAAGGGGTGGAATTATATTTTGGGCTGACACTATCGGGTCTGGTTACATATATGCGAAGCTCAACAAATGGGCTAATTCATATGGTAACTTCTTCAAACCCTCAGCATACCTGGAAGAAAGAGCCACCAAAGGACTTCCATTGGTAAGAAACTAAACCATCTTAAATACATATTTGCATGGGTTACATATTTTTGTGCTGAATACCCCATTTTTTTTTTTTTTTTGTCCTTTTATGTCTGCAGAGCATGGTAAATGTGTCGGGGTCACAACAGTCGAGGTCTCGTATGTGATCCTCTTTGGGTACCAACGATTCCTTTCGCATCCAAATGTTGCAGTTAGCCGAAGTGCAGCAAATAAGATATTGTTGACTTGTTTTAGTTTAATAATGCTGTTTAAATATTTTGTTTATCGAATCTGGAAAACTTTCATGCTTCTTCACCAGTTTCTTGATGTCATGTTGACCTGCACCGGTATTCTCCGTCGTAGCCGGGTCAAAGGGGTTTGTTTACGAGGATGAATGTGCACCCGTGTATTGCTAAGAAATTTTTTATATTTCTACTGCAATAACGTTCGTTAGGAAATCAAAGATCGTTTGGTCTCCGTCGCGAATTGCCTGTCTTGCTATTATGACAAGTAGCAACCAGAAATATGTGGACTGTTAACGAGGCAAAATGTACTCAGAATAAAAGAAAAAAAACCAAAATCATCTGAATGTCAGTTGGGTCGCGTCAACGAAGACCAAATCTCCTCTTGAATCGGACTCCTGATACGAGTCATATTTATTACTTGATTACCAATCTAGACTTACCAAAAGAATATCAATTTTTTCTTTTTAATTTTTCATCTTGAAGTTACTGTCCCTATTTATTTCATCATCAGACACGTCCTATAATGGCGAATTTATTTCATATTCTATTATTTTATTTTATTTTATTTTATTTTTTTAAACTCGAATCTGAAATCCATAGCGAAGAGTAGTCTATGTTATCTTATTCACGTGCAAAATACGTGTTGACACCGTAAGTAATATCTATGAGATTCTTGATAGCAACGATACATTGATGATGCATATAAATTATACTAAAGGAGCAATATCTAATTAGCTCATATAATAAGATACTGCCAAGCATAGCTACAAGACAGCTTAAGATTAACAGACTAACAAAGTGACAAAAACTGCTACAGTAGTTTGCCTGAATTAGTTCGGTTCAAGCCAAACTCCTATCGAACTAAGCATTCTGTATCACAGGTGCAAGTTTTGAATGAAAAGAACACACATAAAAAAAAAAAAAGGAAATCACAAATGAGCTCATCAATTGAGACATCATCTTTGGTTGTGGACACGACTTCCATAAACTAAGAGGGTCACAGACAGCATCATCGTGCTTTTAAACTTGCGCACCAAAAAAATAGGCACCTAGCAACCGAAATGGGCAATCGTCAACTACCGACTGATGGCATCATCATCAGCAATTCACAGCTATCTCATGCAATGAATAATTTGAGACACAAAGCCCCCACGCTAAAAGATGATAATGTACCTGTCAATTGACACCCCTTTGAAGAACTTTGTTTCATTTAGAATCGGAGTTGTATTCTCTTTGCTTATTGCTCAATTCAATGAAATGATCTGTCATTTCCAGATCACTCTCCTTCCACTCATTTCCAAGCAAATGGAAACCCTAAACCTTTCGGCTTTCCACTAACCTCACCTTTGACATCTACAACTTCGATAAACATAAAGATCACCGAACCCCAAGTTTATCACAGTTTCTTCTAACGAACTATAACGAACAATTGATTACCAACCCCAACCTTGTTTAGTTACCAGAGATCATCACTGATTACCCATCACAAGATTTGCTACATTCAGACCAGTAGCTGCCTTCTTTTTGCTCCATTGCTCCTCCAGGGCACTGCCCTTTTATCATGCCTATTCTAGGTTTTCCCTGTTTCTTTTCCGAGGACATGTAAATGCAATACCCTAGACCTCTCAGCTTTCCTGAATCTCGACTCCAACATCTACGACCCAGAAGCAGGTCAGCCCAACAATCATCGGAACCCTTATTGTTCACAGGACACCGCCCCTTGATTCTCGAGGTGCAACAAGTCCATCGCCAACCCCAATGGTCGGCGCAAGGCGGACACCGCACCATGGCCAACAACTTTCAAGAAACAGAACAAGACACCTCTCAGCTCTCTTGAACCCGGCCTAAGCACGACGATCGCCGAAACCCTACCATCTCCACAAGCAAATTCGACCAACGAAAGCCTGGAGCGAACCCCGACGTTCTTGGGGGTACAAGAAAGGTGATCGCACCACGATCAAAAACTCACGAGCCACAGAAGAAAACGTGAGGGGAGGCGGATCAAAGCTTGGGAATGGTTTTGGGGGGGCTGTGGAACGAGGCGGATCTGGCTCGCGTCGGCAACCCAGGAGGGGCGTTCTTGAGCTCGGAGATCTGAACTTCGGATTTCGCTCCTCCACATCGAATCAGATCTCGGCGGTCGTCCTCCGCACGTCGCTCCTCGAATGGCCGCCCACCGCGAAGAGAAGCGGTGGCGAAGAGAGAGGGAGGGAGGGAGCTTTTATAGTTGATCGATCAAGTGGCGCCTCCTTCTGCAATAGACGATCAGGATCGCCATCTTATTAGAGAGAGTAGATCTCTGCCGTCGATTTAAGCAGGGGCTCAGGAATCCATCAAATATAATATTCACCGATTTGAAGTACTAAATTTTGATGGATTTTTTTTTTCTAATTTAGAAAAAGCAATTTATGCTCTTAATTTTAACATATATAAGTCAAGGTTTGAAATCATTTATATTTTTAATTATTTATACTTCTGCACTAATTTGTATATATTACACAAAGCTAACAAGAAAGAGAAAATTGAGAATCGTTATTCTACCAAATTCCAAGTAGCCAATCTATATCTTCGGTACGCCTCTGAACACTGAAGTACATTTTTATCCAACATAAAACATCAAAGCATGGTAAACAGTAGAAAAAGCTCAAAAGAAATAGCGTTATTTAGACAGTAGCCGCAACAAAGGGGATTCCAACATCATCAAGAAGGTATCACAACCATATTTTGTATCACCATGTAACGATGCTAGGCTGACACTTAATGCTAGAAATAACAGCAAATTGTGGTGAACCCAAATGCTACCAGAGAGCCATGAGGATCTCATCTGCACCAGATATGGTAAATTCTCCACGTTCTTCAACGTTTGCAACCTTCGCCACAGGGTCGTCAGCGAGGAGAGCAAACCTCCTCGATCGAGTCCCCAGTCCTTTATCCGAGAGATCCAGTTTCAAAGCTAGGAACGCTTGTGTTAGAAATTTTGATACAAAAATATGTTTCTAAATCATTATAATAAAAATATAAGAAAACTAATATGAAAACGAAATAACGTACCTCCGATCATTATTGTCAAGAATTTCAACAATAGTTTCTTCTTATTCTTTGTATTTTTTTGGCTCAGAACTCTCAGATATAAAAAATTCTTTAGACTTGAAAGAGATGTTGAGCCCATGAACCAAAATCCTCGTTTATATAGATGTTCTTCCATCAAGAATATTTATTATTACCAACTCATAACGTTCAAAAATTAATTCAAATTTATAACGTTTGTATCGTAATGAAGAATTTTAATGATATTAAATAAAATATTTAATAATAATAGTTTTATTTATAATGAATAAAAAATTAAAATATTTAATATTCATGGTATAAAAATAAAAACTCTTTCATATCAAGATAGAGGTCAATTGGCTCTGATACCAACTATTAGATATTTTGATACCAAAATATGTTTCTAAATCATTATAATAGAAACACAAGAGAACTAATGTGGAAATGAAATAACGTACCTCTAGCCATTGTTGTCAAAAATTTTAGCAATGGTTTTTTCTTGAACTTTTGCACTTCTTAGCTCAGAACTCTCGCTTTAGATGGTGTAGGAAATCCTTTAGACTTGAAAGAGATGTTAAACCCAAATACCAAAATCCTTGTTTATATAGATGTTCTCCCATTAAGAATATTTATTATTACCAACTCATAACGTTCAAGAATTAATTCAAATTTATAACGTTTGGACCATAATAAAAAAATTTAATGATATTAAATAAAATATTTAATAATAACGGTTTCATTTATAATGAATAAAAAATTGAAATATTAAGTTTCTCACGAAACTTAATTTCTATTTCCAGACTTGTACTAGTTAGATATTCCTTTAATTTTCAAGACACATCATTTCGTTTATTATATAAATATGATTCCTTTATCGTATTTTCTTACAAAATGATGACACTCAAAATTCATTGCATGTTCACGCTGACACTAAAAGGTGTAATATTAATGAGGACTCTTCTATGTTATGACATCGGAGATTAAGATATATCTCCATAGAGAGAATTAAGATATTAGTCAATGATGAGGTACTTAGTATTCTTGATTTTACTAATTTTAAAATTTATGTGGACTATATTAAGGGAAAGCAGACCAATAAGTTTAAAAAGGATGCTGATAGGAGTTCAGATATATTAGAAATCATTCATACTGATATATATTGTCCGAACATGGATACATATGGTCAGAAATACTTCATCTCCTCCTTTATAGATGATTACTCACGATATATGTATATATATTTGCTTCATAAGAAAAATGAAGTATTTGATGCCTTCAAAGTCTTTAAGATTGAAGTTGAGAACCAATTGTGATATCAGATAGAGGTGGAGAATATTATGATAGATATATTGAAAATAGATAAGCACATGGTCCTTTTGCTAAGTTTCTTCAAGAACATATGATTGCTGCCCAATATACTATGCCTGGTTCTCCAGACCAGAATAGTGTTACAAAAAGAAGAAACCAAACATTATTACACATGGTGCAGAGTATGCTTAGCAACTCCGATCTTCCTAAGTTCTTGTGGACTGAAGCACTAAAGACGACTACGTATATATTAAACCAAGTTCCAACCAAAGCTATCCAAAAGACACCATTTGAATTATAGAAAGGTTGGAAACCGAGTTTGCAACATATGCACGTTTGAGGATGTCCATCTAAGGGCATGATATATAATCCACAAGAGAAGAAACTGAATCCGAGGACTATTAGTGGGTATTTCATTACATATGCCAAAAAATCCAAAGGTTACAGGTTCTATTGTCCATCTCACACAACTAGGATTGTGGAATCAAGAAACGCTAAATTTCTTAAGGATGACATGATTAGTGGGAGCGATCGGTTCAGGAACATAGTTTTTGCACATGATCATATAGAATCTCAACCTTCCACGTCAAATGATAGATTGGTTATAGTTTATAGCACTTCTCAAGTACAAACTGGTGCTGAACAACTAATACTTGAAATTCCATAAGTTGCTAACAGTATTCTAATAGATCAAGCAGTTCAGGAATTACAACAAGCTCTTGAACAACTAGTTGAATCATAAGTTCCTTAGGGAAACATTGGTACAACATTAAGAAGATTTACTAGAAATAAAAAATTAGTAATTCCTAGTGATTATATTGTATATCTACAAGAATCTGACTATAATATTGGAGCAAAAAATGATCGTTAAATCTTTTCATAAGCCATGAGTTGCAAAGAATCAAATTTATGGCATAATATCATGAAAGAAGAGATGAATTCCATGATGAGTAATGGAGTTTGGGATCTTATAGAGTTGCCTAATGAAGTAAAGGTTATTGGTTGCAAATGAGTTTTTAAAACTAAAGAAGAATCATTATGTAACATTAAAAAATACAAAGAAAGACTTATTGTAAAGGTGTTTACTCAAAATGAGGGAATAATGAGGGAATCGATTATACGGAGACGTTTTCTCCTATATCTAAGAAAGATTCTCTTCGTATCATTTTGGCATTGGTTGCTCATTTTGACCTTGAGTTGTAAATAATGGATATGAAAATAGTATTTCTTAATGGAGATCTAGAGGAAGATGTTTATATGAAACAACCTGAAGGTTTCTCTTCTAGTGTTAGTGAACACTTGGTTTATAAGCTTAAGAAGTCTATATACGATTTAAAACAAGCCTCCCGCTAATGGTATTTTAAATTTTATGAAGTGATTTCTTCATTCGGATTTATTGAAAATCTCATAGATCAATGCATATACCAGAAGGTTAGTGGGAGTAAAATATGTTTTCTTATTTTATGCGTATATGATATTTTGCTTGCAACCAACGATAAGGGTTTGTTACATAAGGTTAAACAATTCATTTCTAAAAATTTTGACATGAAAGATATGGGTGAAACATCTTATGTCATTGGTATTAAGATCCATAGAGATAGACCTCGAGACATTTTAGGTCTATCATAAGAAACCTATATTGATAAACTTTTAGAAAGATTTCGGATGAATGATTGTTCACCAAGTGTTGCTCCCATTGTGAAAGGTGATAAGTTCAATTTGAACCAATGCCCAAAGAACAACCTTAAAAGGGAATCAATGAAAAACATCTCATATGCTTCTGTTGTATGAAGCCTTATGTATGATCAGGTCTATACTAGACCTTATATTGCATTTGTTGTGGGGATGCTAGGTTGATATAAGAGTAATCCAAGTATGGACCACTGGAGAGCTACAAAGAAAGTGATGGGATATCTACAAGAAACCAAAGATTACATACTTATGTATAAACATACAAACAATCTAGATGTGATTGGTTACTCAGATTCAGACTTCGTCGATTGTGTTGATTCTCGTAAATCAACATCAGGATATATTTTTATGATGGCTAGTGGAACTATTTTTTGGAGAAGCACCAAGTAGACCTTGACTGCTACTTCTACCATGGAAGCTGAGTTTGTTTCCTGTTTTGAAGCTACTTCACATGATGTATGACTTAAGAGTTTTATTTCTGGGCTTAGAATCATGGATTATATTTTTAGGCCATTAAGAATTTTTTACGATAATTCAGTTGCTCTCTTTATGAGTAAAAATAATAAAAGTTGAAGTCAAAGTAAACACATTGACATTAGGTATTTAGCCATAAAAGAACGTGTAAAAGAAAAGAAAGTAGTCATTGAGCATATTAGCACTTAATTGATGATTGTTGATCCTTTGACTAAAGGCATGCCACCTCTGAAATTCAAGGATCATGTAGAAAAAATGAGACTTGGTTCCACTTTATAATAATATTGAAACTCTTATATATTATGATATTTTCTCATTTATGTGCATATTATTTTGAGAAAATGTATTATTACTGGACCAAGAATAAACATAAGGTTTATTCATTAAGTAATATTACCACATTAAGATTAAGAAACTAAATACATCATGATACATTGATGATAATACTCACTTTTAGAGGAATTATCGTTATGATTCATGTATTTATTTCTTAAGAAAGTTTTTCGATAAAGATTAATTTAAATTATTAAGCTAAACGTATGGACCAAATGGGAGAATGTAACTATTCTCATTAAGATTCATAATTCATTGTCATGAATTTCTTCATTTATTATAGTTTAAATATTTTAATTTTTTATTCATTATAAATGAAACCGTTATTATTAAATATTTTATTTAATATTATTAAAATTCTTTATTATGGTCCAAATGTTATAAATTTGAATTAATTCTTGAACGTTATGAGTTGGTAATAATAAATATTTTTAATGGGAGAACATCTATATAAATGAGAATTTTGGTCCATAGGCTCAACATCTCTTTCAAGTCTAAAGGATTTCTTACACCATCTAAAGTGAGAGTTCTGAACCGAGAAGTGCCAAAGTTCAAGAAGAAACCACTGCTGAAATTCTTGACGATAATGGTTGGAAGTACGCTATTTCATTTCCGCATTAGTTTTCTTGTGTTTTTATTATAATGATTTAAAAATATATTTTGGTATCAAAATATCTAACAGCTTGTTCTCGGTAAACGTCTTCGCCCATGCCTTCATCACGAAGGGGTCGTTAAGTGCATGAAATTTGCATAGCAACAAGTTTTTAAGAAAGAGTATAATGGTTTTAGTGAAGCAGAACAATAATGTATCGGTCTTCCAACTAAATTACATAATGTATTTATTATGTTTATGATGTGAAGAATGCTTAATTTTGTTATACAAGATGTATATCATCCTTCTTCGAGAACTTGATTGCTTGACACAGACAATGGTATTCTTTCTCGCAAAAACAATATGCTGAGGATGGGATTTCATCCTTGGATTAGCTATCAAATAGTTATAAGTATAAAAACTGTTATATGCTATATGTAATACGAAAACACTTTTATGCAAAGATTGAAATCAAATAACATTAGATCAATTTTACAATGTGTACCTTTTGATGTCATCTGAAAAAGGATGTGTGATCTGCAAAGGCATCGTCTTTAGATCCAAAACCGTTATTAATCTGCAAGAAGAACTAGACTCTTCTCTTATCTTCCTATCCTTTTATAGGACTACTTAGATTAATGGTTCACAGAGGTTGAGAGAGAAACTGTAATATCTCAATTATATCATCTACGTTATACATTATTTATCCCCTAAAGGTCCTATTTATTTATAAGCGAAAGCAAAAGGTCTATAATAAGTTATTATAAGAGTTCTTCCCATCAAGGGCATCTCTTAAGGAATTCTACTATAATATATACTTCTTTTCTATTGGCCAATATCTGTCATTAGAATCTAATTAGTTTTATAATATATCTTATCCAATTATAAAGAGCTATAGAATCTAACAATAGTCGGTATTAATCATATAAGTAAGAAATCACATGAATCTAATCGGGTTCGATGATTATGTAGAACAAAAAAAACTTGTTGAATCAGAGTTCAGATACATCCAATCATGATCGACTTTAATTGATATGAAATCTGGGTTCAAGAAAGGGGTTCCGATATGGTTTCAATTTTCTTTTCTTATTACCAACTCCTTGAGTAGCAGTCATAACATTATATAAACTTTCCTGCCTTAATATTAATTATTCTTGAATACACATACTAATTAACTCATTCAAGTCTCACTTATCCTTATTTATATTATAATAAATCTTGAATGGGCTAAACTGAGAAGGAAGAGAATTAAGAATGAACTGGACGAGGAAAGATTCATCAACATTCATGACTAATGCTTTAAGTTTTACAGCTTTATCAGCTATATTGAGGATATTATCCTGAATTCCTCGAGTACTATCATATTGAGTCGTAGTCAGTTCTTTCATTAGTGTGTCAGCCAATGACTTATCAATAGATTTAAATATGTCATTAATAACCTTTAAATATTCTCGTTCGCTAGTTTCAATCGGTAATGAAGTCTTTATGTTATTTACAATTATCATTCTTATGAACATTAAACTAAACCTACCATATCTTTCCTAAGCATTCATTTCATTAACTTATTCTACAATATTTTCATCAATCAAGTTTGTAGGCTTTTCAATAACCAATGCTAAGTAAAGATCTAATATGCCTAATGTGAATTAGGTATACTTTAATAATTCTGAATAATTTGATCTAAAAAGTATATGGATATTAGAAGCATAAAAATATATGGATGGAAGTACCATTGTAAAATATAAAATAACATTAATGCTATGAGTTTTTAAATTTTGATGAACTATTGATATCATCTATACTTCATCTTTGGATAAAATATTGATATGTTTGGTGTTCACTTAAGATTATTTATGAAGAATTGATACAATCTTTGTAGAATACAGCTGCTACTTTGGGCATACAATCCTAAATTGTAAGGATATCCAAAACAATATCATCTACCCTATCATATAATTATTTAAAATAGATTCTCCTTTGGGATTATCTAAATCTCTTAATTATGTGTGCTATTATAAATATTAATTCTTTGATGTCAATTACGACTAATTTCTTAATGTAATTTTATAAGTAATTGGTCTATAAAATATAATTTAAAACATCCTACAAATGATAAGACTTTTATTATAATTTACATCCCAAAAAACTATCATCCCAAGCCACTTTAATAGCCACAAGTTTGATAAAACTTAGGAAGATGAGCTACAAATAATATTTATCAATTTTTTCAATTTAATTTATGCTAAATAATTTAATAATAGAATAACAACTATAATAATTATTGAACATTAATCAGCAAAAGAAAAAAACTCATATGATAATCATAATAATATATAAATCATACTTTCATGTGAAAAATAGATGTTATTTCATAATTTCAAATATATACATGCGAATAACTAAAGAAACATCCAAAAATAATAATTAGATTTTATTTACCACATGTAAAATGTAATATAAAAGAGAACCATAATTTATATTTTTTTAATCTAAAATTAAATTTAATCAAATAATCAAAATATAATCATGATAAAATTCAATCATCATTATTATATATATCAATTTTATAATTAAGGATATAAATTAGAAATTCTCAATTTTATAAGGGCAAAACTATAATTTTATTAAAAGGATATAAGGTGAAATTATGATATTTCTAACGAGTAGAATTGTCAAAATACTAAAAGGTATTAGTAAAATACACAAGGGCAAAATTATAATTTTGCCAAAAACCCTAATCTACTTGCGCGGTCGCTACTTGTGGGCAATCATGATAAAATTCAATCATCATTATTATATATATCAATTTTATAATTAAGGATATAAATTAGAAATTCTCAATTTTATAAGGGCAAAACTATAATTTTATTAAAAGGATATAAGGTGAAATTATGATATTTCTAACGAGTAGAATTGTCAAAATACTAAAAGGTATTAGTAAAATACACAAGGGCAAAATTATAATTTTGCCAAAAACCCTAATCTACTTGCGCGGTCGCTACTTGTGGGCGGCTGCTGGTTCTACAACTACGGTCGATGTAGTCCTCGCCTCTGCACAGCTACCCCCCTTGCACTACCAATCTAGCGCGCCACCATCGTTTGAGTGCGATCGCTGCTTGGGCGCGACTTGTGCCTGCACGCGGTCATCGCCTAGGCACGGGCTACCCACGCATGGCTATCGCCTAAGTGCAACTTGTGCTCATGTGTGGCTGCCGCTTGGGTGCGATTGCTTCCTTCGCACGATCCGCAGTCGTCGCCAGTGTCATGAATGGTCGTCATGCATCTGCAACAACTTCGTTCAACGAACTATTCATCGCTTTTGTATGCTTGTACCGAGACATGGCCTCATGTTTTGCCTTAGTTTTGTGTGTTTTTGCTTGTAAAAATGCATGTTCAAATAGGTTGTAGTGCTATAATGCGATTTCTTGCCGCGCCGGGCCGAACTGCCCAAAACAACTCCATTTTTACGTGCCATGGCTTATTTTTTGCAAGCCGCAGCTGTGCGTGAAACGTCAACCATCTCAGCACCCTAGAACCCCTGAGTAGCACAAGGCTGGATGGGGCTTCGGTATATTGTCGAGCGTTAAAAAACTCTTCATAAGTTGGCACGTTAACTTGACAGGAACTTGCTTTCGCGCCCGACACCCGGTGAGTAGTTGTTTGTGGACTTGCAACTGTTCGTTCTACCTTCTAAAGTCCTTGTTTTCCTATAATTGTTCATTTTACTTTCTAAAGTCTTTGTTTTTCTCTTTCCCCTCTTTTCTCCTATGCACACAAGGTGCTTGTTGAATTGCTTGTAAAGCTCTCTTTGCGAGACGTTGGGACTTGTCCATCGCTTGTTTTCAATCTAATCAACTTTCTGTTTTACAGATCCTTCAGGACCTGTATGAGGTTACAACTAGGCTGACCCTTTATGGACGCGTATATTGCAAGGGCACCTTATGACTTAGGCAATCCCAGCTAAGTCCGAGAAGTTGGCACAAGGGTGCTTCGCGACTTAGGCAACTCAAGCTAAGTTCACGTCTTGGCCGCAAGAGTGCCTCACGACTTAGGCGATTCTAGCTAAGTCTATGACATTATGGTATCAAAGCGAGCAAGCAGCAAAGAAACTTCACAATTTCTCCATGGCAAAGTATCGTGGTGAATCAAGCAAGACGGGGCAAGTCGGACCCTTGCCCCAAGCAATCGCAGGTGGGTTGTAAGTGCATACTTGCTCTTATGCTGTTGGAGCCGCTTAGGAGGAGCGCGGCAGCGAACATGATGAGCGAGAAGTTGGCTACTCTCCGTGAGCGGAGGATGCGCAATCTGGAGCACCACCCAAGAAAAAGAGTCACAAGGAGAGACTCACAATAACGGAAACCCGCTTGGATGTCCTTGAAGTAAGCTTGGAGGAATTCTACCATGGCTAACAAAGGCTTCTTGGGGTAGAGAGCTCACAAGAAGAAGCTAAATCCCGGATCGATAAGGTTGAGACCCTAGTCGACCGACTGTCAAATGACACCAAAGACTCCGTGCAACATCTGCAGGAAGTCGTGGTAGAACCCACTTCCAGGGTGACCATGCTCACAAGAGCACTGAATGTGGGAGGAAGCAACACCCGTGTTGCACCGCCACAAAACTTGAGGGCACCCAAGCCACATTGTTATGGAGGTGCCAGAGATGCTAAAGAGCTTAAGAATTTCCTGTTCGACATGGAACAATACTTTCAAGCTATGAGGCCTGATGCTGAAGAAACCAAAGTTTCGATAGCAACCATGTATTTGAATGGGGATGCAAAACTTTGGTAGTGAACCCATTGGAAGGAGATCCAACAAGGTTGGTTTCAAGTGGACACATGGGAGGACTTAAAGAGAGAGTTGAGAACTTAATTTCTACCTGGGAACACAGAGTTCATTGCAAGGAGGAAACTAAGACAAGTCCGCCAAAGTACTTCCATTTAAGACTACGTGAAGCAATTTTCTATACTAATGCTGGACATACAGGAAATGTTCGAGAAGGATAAGCTGTTCAGCTTCCTCGATGGTTTGAAGCTATGGGCGAAATAATAATGCATCGAAGGAATGTCACCGATGTGATCGGGGCAATTGCTACTATAGAAAGACTCATCGACTTTGTTTCCTCTGAGGACCCGAGAAAAAGGAAATAATCTTTGGGAAATCGCCCTCCAAAATATTCTCATGGGAAGGAGCCCAGGGGCGAACGAAGGAAGAAGATTTCCCACAAATGGCTAAGCTCGAAAGGCAAGGCCCCAAAACCTGGCAGATTCTTCTTGTGCGGAGGGCTGCACATGGTGAGAGAGTGCCCATAGAAGCAAGCACTAAATGTCTTAATAACTTCTATTCATCCCTCCAAATCGAACAAGGGCAAAGTTATCGCACTTAGTTCCAATAGCTCAGAATCCAATAACAACGATGAGGAGCGCAAGGATCTCGAATGGGAGCAATGTGTTTATTGAACACTATGCGGGGTCAAGTGGGGGAGAACATGAAGGCAAGGCCACAAAAAGTAGGAAGCAACAAGCTGATGTACATAGACATTAAGCTCAATGGTCAAACGACCCGTACAATGGTCGACACGGGCGCTACCCACAACTTTATTGTCAATCGAGAAGCAAAGCGATTTGGGCTAATCTTGAAGAAAAACCTAAGTCGAATGAAGGTGGTGAACTTGAAGGCCAAGTGAATCTCTAGGTTGGCAAAGGGAGTTCCCATCAAGATCGAAACATGGAACGGGAGCACAAACATGATGGCGGTGCCACTGGATGACTTCCAAGTGATTCTTGGAATGAAATTCATACACGACGAAGTTGGTGCTAATGTCGTTCCTAAACTCCCTATGTATGATAGGAGATGATGACCTTTATGTGGTTCCCGTCTCTCGAAGAGGAACCAGGGAACCCCAACATATCTTGGCATTACAACTGAAGAAAGGGGTACGAAAAGGTGAATTAAAATTCGTGGCTGCTATGAAGCTGCCACTCGACGAGGAGGTCATTCATGAACCTACTATGGTGGCTAACATTCTGAATGAGATCACAGACGTTATGCTACTCAAGTTGCTGAAGACTCTACTGCCACGCAAAGGCGTGGATCATCATATCGAGTTGGAGCTAGGAGTGAAGCCTCCAGCGAGATCACTTTACCGCATATCCCCTCCAGAGTTAGCAGAGCTCAGAAAGCAGTTATGTGAACTGCTAAGCGGTGGTCTCATCCGTAATTCTAAAGCATCCTTCAGAGCTACACTTCTCTTCCAAAAGAAACAAGATGGGAGCCTCCGACTATGCGTCGATTATCGAGCCCTCAACAAAGTGACGGTGAAGAACAAGTATCCCATCCTGCTCATCACGGACTTGTTCGACCAATTGGGCAAAGCCAAGTATTTTTCCAAACTTGACCTCCAGTCAAGGTACTAGCAAATGCGCATTGCTGAAGGCGACGAAGTAAAGACTACCTGCGTGACTAGGTATGAGGCGTTTGAGTTCTTAGTGATGCCTTTCGGCTTAACCAATGCTCCGGCCATATTCTGCACTCTTATGAACCAAATATTCAATGAGTATTTAGATAAGTTTGTGGTCATCTACTTGGAGAATATCATCGTCTACAGCCAAACGCTCGAGGAGCATGTCGAGCACCTTCGGATAATTTTCAAGGTTCTCAGGGAGAACACTTTGTTCATGAAAAGGGAGAAGTGCTATTTTACTCAAACAAAGATCTTATTCTTAGGGCATCGAATCGATGATGACTCCATTCGGATGGGCAAATCAAAGGTGCAAGCGATTACAGAATGGCGAACTCCAAAGAAGGTACCGGAGTTGAGATCCTTGCTTAGTTTCGTTAACTATTATCGACGCTTCATAGCAGGGTATTCGAAGCATACAACTCCACTGACAAAGTTGCTGAAGGAGCAACCTTGGAGATGGTCTAATAAATATCAAGTTGTGTTCCAAGATCTGAAGGCTGCTATGTTGGAAGAACTGGTGCTCAAATTGCTAGACTATGGGGAGCCCTTCGAAGTCCATACAAATGCTTTAGACTTCGCTATTAGGGGAGGAGTACTCATGCAGGAGGGTCATCCGGTGGCCTACGAGAGTCGCAAGCTCAACGAGACCGAGTGGCAGTATCCGGTGCATGAGAAGGAGATGATAGCGATGGTCCACTATCTACGAGTTTGGCGGTACTACCTTCTTGGATTGCGATTTATACTGAGGACAAACAATATCGCTATGAGCTATTTCCAAACTCAGAAGAAACTCTCCCCAAAGCAAGCATGATGGCAAAACTTCCTGGCTGAGTTTGATATGACAATGGAGTACAAGCCCGGAAAAGTAAATATCGTGGCCGATGCATTGAGCCGAAAAGTGGAGTGAGTGAATGTCATACAATTGGAGGGCAGAGGCCAAGCAAGTCAGTTATACTCCAACTTCCTTTCTAGGATCAGGGATGGACTGTACAGTGATCTCCAAGTAGTAACTCTGATGCAGCTCATCAAAGAAGGTAAGATACGACGATTTTGGGTCTAGGAGGGACTCGTTTACCCAAAAGGGAATAAGGTTTATGTCCCTCGAGTGGATAATTTGATGCGTGAGCTCTTAAGAGAGTGTCACGATTCCCTTTAGGCTAGACATCCGGGTATTCACAGAACCTTAGCCCTTGTGGAGATGGCCTTCTACTGGCCAAAGATGGGGACTGATGTGGTGGAATATGTACGAACATGCCTCACTTGCCAACAAGACAAGGTAGAGCAGCAGAAGCCAGTGGAACTTTTGGAGCCGTTGCCCATACCAGAATGGTCGTGGGAGAGCATTTCCTTATACTTCATATTAAGCTTGCCGAAAGTATGGGGACTTAGATCGATACTCATGGTGGTTGATCGATTTTCAAAGTATATAACTTTCATTGTTGCACCCCTACATTGTTCAGCTGAGGAGGTGTCCAAGCTGATGATGAAGAATGTGGTGAAATATTGGGAAGTCCCGCATAATATCATCAGTGATCAAGACACTCGATTCTTGGGACGATTCTGGACCGAGCTATTCAAATTATTGGGGTCTAAGTTATATTTCTCCATAAGCCTCCACCCCTAGATGGATGGCCAAACTAAAAGGATAAACTCGGTCCTTGAGAAATACCTTCGGCACTACATGAGTGCTAACCAACGAGATTAGGTGAAGCTGTTGGACATAGCCCAATTCTCCTACAACTTGCAATGGAGCTCTACGTCCAACAAGAGCCCATTCGAAATCATTACAGGACAACAACCATCGACTCCTTACACCTTGGCTATCGGGTATACTGGGAGTAGTCCGTCAGCATATCACTTTGCAAAAGAATGACATCGAAATGTAGATATTGCGCGGGCTTACTTGGAGAAGGCGACCAAAAAGATGAAGAAGTGGGCTGACTTGGGAAGGCAACCGCAGGAGTTTAAAGTCGGCGATTTGGTGTTAGTAAAGCTCCAACCAACATCACTCCAATTCTTTAGGAACAAAGTAACAAATGATTGGTGTGTAAGTATGAAGGGCCCTTCCCCATTATCAATAGGGTGGGCAATGTCTCCTACAAATTGCAGCTATCGAAATTCACAATGTTTTTTACGCTAGCAACTTAAAAGTCTACCACTCAGATCCGCAAGATACTTCCCAAAGTATTCCAACTTGGCTACCCCCCACCAGAGCCTCATACAAAAAGTGAGTTAAAACCATTCTGACGGATCGCAAGATAAAGCTATCTAATAGAGCTAAGCAGACCAAGTACTTGGTGAAGTAGCAAAAGCTTCCTCGAACCAAAGCCAGTTGAGAGCCCGAAGACACCCTACGACATGAAGAAGCAATCATCAACAACTACTGACAAGCATCGACGAGGGCGTCGACAGTTTGAGTGGGGGAGAATGTCACGAACGATAGTCGCGCACCCACAATAACTTCGTTCAACGAACCATTCGTCACTTTTGCATGCTTGTACCAAGACATGGTAGCATATTTTGCCTTAGTTTTGTATATTTTTGCTTGTAAAACTGCATATTCGAATAGGTTGCAGCGTTGTAGTACGACCGCTCGTCGCGCCGGACCGAACTGCCCAATACAGCTCCGTTTTCGCATGTCACGGCTTGTTTTCTACAAGTCGTAACTGTAGGCGAAACGTCAATCATCTCAGCACCCTAGAACCCCCAGGTGGCACAGGGCTAGATTGGGCTTCGGTATATTATCGGGTATTGAAAAACTCTTCACAAGTTCGTACATTAACTTGACGGAAACTTGCTTTCGCGCCCGACACCCGGTGAGCAGTTGTTTGTGGACTTGCAACTGTTTGTTCTACCTTCTAAAGTTATTGTTTTCCTCCTTCCCCTCTTTTCTTTTGTGCACATAAGATGCTTGCTGAATTGCTTGTAAAGCTTCCTTCTTTGCGAGACATTGGGATTTGTCCATCGCTCATTTTCAATCTAATCAACTTTCTATTTTACAGGTCCTTTAAGACCTGTACGAGGTTGTAACTAGGCTGACCATTTGCGGACGTATATATCGCAAGGGCGCCTCATGACTTAGGTAATCCCAACTAAGTTCGAGAAGTTGGCGCAATGGTGCTTCGTAACTTTGATAACTCAAGCTAAGTTTGCGTCTTGACCGTAAGAGTATCTCATGACTTAGGCAATTCCAACTAAGTCCGTAATAAACGGCTCGCGACCGCTGTTGCTATTATGACATGCACGCTGCCCGACGTAGTCGCTGTCGCCAACAGATCCACTGGCCGTATGTAGCAAGGTTGGCAGCGATGTTGCACAACGATCATTACTACTTCGCGATCATTAAAGATTATGTTACAAAAGAATCAACCAGTGTCTACAAACTAAGCGATAAAACAAAAGAGATAGGAATTTAGATCGACAAAATATAGATTATTCAAATATTATAAATCAGAAAATAATAAATATATTTGATTTCAAGAACCTAGGATATTGTAAATATAAAAACTATTATATGCTATGCAAAAAGATGTTTATGTTAAAGATTGAAATAAAAAAATATTACATCGATTTTACGATACATACTTTTGATATCATCTAGATCCAAAATCATTATTAATCTATGAATCGATACATCCGATCGTGATCGACTTTACTCGATATGAAATCTGGGTTCAAGAAAGGGGTTCCGACATGGTTTCCACCGGTCGATTTATCGCTAGATTTTTTAAAACAAAGGTAAAGAAACAGATCAAGAAAGTAGGAACATATACTGAATGCATGAGGAAGAAGAGAGCTCACCTGCACCTGCAGACTGGGGTGAAGGCGCCGGGGACGCCGAAGACGATCACCTTCTTGCCGGCGGCGAGGGAATGGAGGGACAACTGCAGCATCTGGCCGTTCTCGTCGAACCACGCCAACGTCCCCTCCAGGAGCGCATCACCCACCGCGATCGGTGCCATTCTTCCCCGTTCTCTCTGCTCCGTTCTGCTTCGCCTCCTCTTGTAGGCGAATAGACGCCCGATATGGAAACCAACGCCATTTATTCTTTCCCCTTTAAGCTTTGTTTCGGGTTTTGGAGGTCATGCGCTACTTTTAGTTGAGTAACATTTTCCTGTGTGGTCCGGGACACAGAACACCCTGACCTCTCACACACAAGATGAGTATTACCAGCCACGTCACGTATCTACATCATGTCGTCATATATATATATATATATATATATATACAACAACAACATTTATATTTTTAGAAAAATGGCTTCTTTAACGGAAACAAATTATTAATCTTATATTTTTTGCACTTGATATCTGAAAGTAATCTGAAAAAAAGGAAAAGAAACAGAGAAAGCAATTTTTATTTATTCCAATAAATTCTTCCTTCCTTATTTCCTTGCATTGGGTGGCGGGTCGATTCACATGACATAGGTTCTCTGTGCACGCATATAGGGGTACAGTGTCGGGGCGGTCATTTAACCGTGCTGCGGTGAGCCGATGCGTAGCTTTGATATTATTGCAAACAGTAGGCTTATTATTAAGCCAACCAGATGTGTCTTCTAATATTCTTCATCATCACAGTAGAAGACAGCAAAACCACACATCAAACATTATCCACTGAGCATTAGAGCTGCATCCAATCCCACCTTTTTCTTGTCTCTGATGTTGCCTGAACCAAGCAAAAGAAAGAAAGGAGTCCTGCGAGTTTGGGTGAACAGCGGTTGGAACATTTGACTGCAGTAACAAGAAGTAACTCACCAAAGTGAACTTGACAGTAACCTGATAGTAATCCAAAGCAACATCATCGAACACAGTTTGCCTGACGCAGGTTCGTGTCTGAACCCCTGCACATTAGCGTTTTGTCTCAGGAAAAGCCAGCACATATCACGTCGGGTTAATATGGGGAATCGGTGGCTTTCCGGCGACAACCAAGTCCTTGATTCCACATCGCTGAAGAAGGGAATGAAGGTTGGTGGCGAAGAAGGCACTGAAGCGTGTCTTCGCCACCTTGTAGTCGCCGTCTTCCACCACGAGTCCATCGAGCAGTTCTGCATCGCTGCTACTCCTCTACCATCGGAGTACCAGTGTTCTCCGGAACAACCTGAACGGTTCTCTTACCTTTAGCTTCCATTGCAGAACAAAGAGGAAAAAGCCAGACAAAGTAATGGACTAGTAGAAAAGGCTTTCTCCGTTCGATTCTTTGTGGAGGAAGCCCATCCATGTAGACCAAGTTCGCAGTTATCCCCATACAAAGGAACGATGAAGGTGAGACGCAAGCGACGTGGGGATGCCAGTGAACTGTAGCTTAACCAAACAACGAACACAGATCACCAAAATGCGGCGTTACCGGGACGATGGTGGCGCCGGCAGGGAGGACCATCCGGCTGCCCGATTCCTTAGCAACGAAATCTTTCTGGAAAAGCAATCTAAGCGATCAATACAGATCAATAGCATATGGGAATGGATTGGGACGTTTCCGTGGCTTTGCCCGCATGCCCATGACGGCCATCGCCGTCTCGCTCCAGTTCGACGCGGCCGTCGCCAAGAACAGTCGCCGGGCCGAGAGAGGAAGGAGACAAGACGAAGGACCCGAAGCCCACGTGGTTCAGTTGGAAGTCTTTGTCATCCCAACCGCCAATGGGAGACGACATTATAAAGATGAATTATAATGGACTTTGAGATAAGTACAAGTAGAAAAGAATAAATATCCAATTCCAATTTGGAATTAGGGATGTCTTATTTATTATATGATAATAGATTGAATTTTTTTGAATATTCATATCTAAAAATGAGATTCCTACAATTATAATCATTAAAAATAATTAAGACCGTAAGAAATTGGAGCTGTAGTTTCACGTCCGAAGGCCACCACATAAAGACATGTAATGTGGAGGACATTCTAATCAACCACAAAAGATGGCAAATCACGCAGCAAATATTATCAATAACAGCACTTCCCAAAAAGATGTACGATTAAATCAAACACCAGAAAGGATAAGCATTCGGCCAGGTTGACCACTTTGAATGGAACTAACGCAAGGAAGAATATATATATGATTACTTACTTCTGTATGATTGATGGATGGATGGATGATATAGAGAAGGTCAAAGTGAAACCCTAAACAACAAATAGTTACAACTTGAGGCATTTAAGAAGCTGCATGGTGAAGAGACTGCAGTAAGATGTAGACCAATATGGCATTCTAGACCTAAACCTAGAAGCTTGTGTCTTGAGTTTATGGCGTACAAGGGCCACCTGCTGCTGCACGACCTGATCTCTTCTTGGCATGCTCAATATTTTTATGTCTGTCATCCATAACATCATTAGCAATCAGCCTTCAGGCTTAGCAGAGTGACTGCTAGTGATGTTATGTCCACCTGCAGTCCCCAGGCAGGCAAAGAACCCTGCAAGCCTCGTCTCATCAGAAGCCTCCGCCGAGAGCCGGAGCCCAGAAATCAGCACCGTTGTCACTCCCAACGTGCATGGTGAAGGAGACCGGCACCAGGCACAGCCCTCGACTCCTGAGGTCCTTCTTCGGCTCCTCGCAGCGCTCCTGCCGTAAGCAACAGTGCAAACGAAGGAATCAATCTTCCGCAGTCGATCCCTGCAATATACTGAGTACATCAGCGTAAAGAGTACCTGATCTTGTGGCCCGCTTCTCTTCATCCCACCTCCATCCGAGAACTGCATGCCACGGGAATGATGATAACATTAGGGAATTGTCAGTGTCACGAATACTTAGGTGTGAAGCTGTAAAGCTGATCCAACTTTGTTCTCTCAAAGCCTTTATGTTGTAAAGGAGCTTTAGCTAATGGAGTTATTTATCTATGACACAAAGCTTAGGTACTTGTTAAGGTGGGAAGAGATCCGATGAGATATACCTGAGCAGGGTCTTCAGATAATGAGCAGCTCGTGTTTCCTCGTGCCTGCAAACACCAGACACAAGGTTGAGCAACATCAACTTGTACAGCTATTACGACATCAGTCATAGATAGCTAACTTCTTTTGAGGGAAGAGAAAGGAGAGGAATGTGGACGTGGCATGCATCTAGAGGACGAGAAGGGGTGGTGCGCCTTAAGTCACACACTATCAGGTCAAAGTATAGCTATACTGCTTTGACTAAAGGAAAAAAAAGGAAAAGGGATATATTACACACTTACTAACTATGCAAGCAAATACTAAAAAAAAGGATATGATTATACCTTAAAATGTGCGAATTTTCGAAAAATATATATTTTTTTTTTAGTTTTCCCCAAAGATCTCCTTTTTCATATATCCCAAAAAATATACCTCCTTTTGCTATGGACTCTAAAATATCTAATAATTAGAGTAATACTGATTCACTCTATGGATCAGTTCAATTCTTCAGTTATAATGTTTTTAAATATATTTATATTAATTTAAAAAAATTATAATTGATATAAAAGTCTCTCTATTTTGTTGTTCTTGTTCCTAAATAATTATCTGAAATATTATTTTTATAGATAAGCTAGTTTATATGGGGTTTCAAACCTATTTACCTCAGTTAAGATGTTTTTAAATAGAGTTCAGTATATTAGTGGAGGTTCAAAAAAAAATATTATAACTCACAATATAAATCCTATATATGGGGATTGGATCTATTCATCTTATGGATTGGGTTATCGGTCTAGTTATCCTATCAGGGGATATTTCAACAATGTCAACAAATAGGAGATGCTCTTTGGGAAATATGAATCAAGAACACCTCTCGGATCAAACTAAAAAAGAAGATTTTTTTTTTTTCGAGAATTCTCCCATTCAAAATCACTATACTATAATAATGGAGGAAGTCCATCTAACCAAAGAGAACTCAACAAAGGAGATGAAAAGAATGATTCCTATTACTACTGTATCTATTTTGTTGAGCAGGAATGAGCAGTCATCTTTCATGATTTTATAACCATCGACACTGAAGAACAATTTCATCGTCTCAAAGTAAACTTTGTCCCAGGATTAAGATCCATGTATGTGCATGAGATGACAACAAAAAAGCTATACGAATAAAAAAAGCATATCTTTGTAGATCATAATCATAAATGAATAAGACAATATATTCATCTACGATGCCAACATTACCCACACATTGAGGGAAGCCTATTGTGTAGCTGATCGATTAGCTAATGCCGGTGGAGTATCTTTTTCTTTGTTGATATAGCCAATTCCCTGCTTAGTAAAGTTCATTTTGAGCTGTGATTGCAGATGCTTCTATTAAGATGTTAATTTTGCTTGCTAAATTTCTTTGTGGAACATAAGAAACATGCAAGCTTTCAGAAAATCTAACACTTGCTAATAGTTTGGAGCGTTATTATATGCGTTTGTATCGACGTGTGTCTGTGCTTCATGCGTTTGAGAGAGAGAGAGAGAGAGGATGGTGGGGAATGGCGAGTATGATGACACTTACAGGCTGCCTCATGTTGCCTGATGCACTGCCTTGCAGGTACGGCGAGCTGAGAGCCTAAATGAAAGAGAAGGTTGTTTGAGGCTACAGGACACCAATAACTAAAAGATACTGCATAAAACAAACACCCATGCTATGTATGCTGTCCATTAGCTTTTACTGCGTGCACACCCTCCCTTTCTTTTTAGCTTCACTTGCTTTCAGCGTGTGAGGACTGGAGAGAGAGAGAGAGAGAGAGAGAGAGAGAGAGAGAGAAGAGACTTGGACCTCAATTTGACTCTGGAGGAATCTGATGTAGCCAATGGCTTCTTGCAATACAGACGCAGTGTCAGTCTGAAAAGGAGTTCCATGTCAGATCTCCGTTGCTCAAACAACAAAGCAGAATGAAAAGAAAGAAATACAAAGTAGATTTCCAAGAGTAAAGGAAATTGGAATCTCCAATACGAACTTGAAGACCTGTATCTGCTGCATGGTGTAGTAATATACCTTTCCGAAGGGGGAGACTAACTGGTGAAGTGCTGTTATTCGATCCCCTAACTTCTCCTTCCTCACCTGAAAAGCAAACAAGAAAACATGAGATCAATGGCCATTTCTTTTGCTTCTTTGATCATGGTAATTAAACTGTTTTTAGCTTCAAGTTTGCTTGTAGATTAGTGGTTAGCAGAGACAGACCTTGAGAGTAGATTTTGGAGAAAAAGATCCCTGAACCCTAGCCTTCTTGTTTGGAGCAGTTTCTGTGCTGTTGCACTGTCAAAGGTAAGACAACTTCAGAGAACCATACAGAAGGATCCAAATACGAAGCTTATAATCCTAGGAAAAGGAGAACGCATTGAATCCACAGTGGTTCTCTTACCTCCGACGAATTGTCTGGTTGGCGACGTGCCATGTTCGAGAAGTCCAATATGTTAGTGCTGAAACTGGTTGTGATACAGGATCTAGGAGATGAAGCCGGTAGGATTTGACCCCATGCAGATCTAGAGACCTGGATCCCTTCGTTCCCATGGCTATGCACATATCCACTCCCAGAGTACTCCTGCTTCATGTCAGCTATATGCGCAGTAGCTGAGGGGAACAGTACCTCATCATGCGGGTCATCACTACTCATCATCTTCTTGGTCTGGAAAGGAGTCCAACCATACTTCTCTTCTTCTCCCACAAGTCCTCCCCTGGAAGATCTGCATCGAAGCAGCACAACAAGATTAGAAACTAAGACTTGTTTGGGTTTTTGTATGCAGGAGAGAGTGATTGACTTGTAAATGCAAATCTGAAACCAATTAATCTTCTTTCTTGTCCGGAAAACAAAAGAATTGTTTAGATCTCGGTGGAGGAATCTCAGTAAAAACTCATCTTAATCATGAAAACTCAGCATAGATCACAATTATTGTCAACAGAGAGAGAGAGAGAGAGAGAGAGAGTTACAACAATAGCTGGCACCATGACTCCAACAAGTCGTGGCTATCTTGCCAAGGTGAGATCTCGGTATCGGAAGGCTGTGGGTTCTGCGGGAAGACCGAAGGGGAAGAAGAGGCAGGCAGTAGAGCAAAGGGTAGCTCAGGAGGTGGCTTCATATTGTTCGTGCTCCAGCAGTTTGGACTTCCCTCCATCATCTGCTGCTGCACCAGAGAGCTCCGAAACACTCCTCTATTCATGCCTCAACTTTTGGGGGTCTACTTCTGCTTCAGATCTCCTTGTGCTTCCACACTCTCAAGTCAATCCTCAGAAGCTTTGCTCCTCCTGTCTCAATGGATCATAGCTGAGAGAAGAACGAAAGCACAGGTCATGTTTGGAGGAACCTTAAGACATGAGGGTAGGGAGCCTTTTGTTTTCTTGACCCCTTCCTCTCTCTCTCTCCTC
The DNA here is from genome assembly GCA_001649415.1 of Musa itinerans. Taxonomy (NCBI): domain Eukaryota; kingdom Viridiplantae; phylum Streptophyta; class Magnoliopsida; order Zingiberales; family Musaceae; genus Musa; species Musa itinerans. The sequence goes on from LVTN01000330.1 coordinate 183,558, forward strand.
AGTCTCTTATATTTTCTTTTACTTACTTTTATTCTCTCCCCCCTCACTTTTTTCACTGCTTTTGCTTTATGATAAAGTAGAGCAAAAAGGCAGTGGCAGTGCCTTCAGACCAGGAGTGGGTTGAAACTTTAAGGAGGTGTCCGAAGGTATATTTAGGACCAAGGGTTGGCAACATAGGCATAGGGATATGAGTAGTAGCATTCTTAAAACCTCTACTTATCCAACTGATCTAATGGGATTGAGACATGATGACACATGAATCCTCCCTTGGAAAAGGAAGAGTGAAGTATCAGGTAAGCATGATAAAAGCAAGATGACTGTGCACTTGAAATGAATCATATAAATGGGTTGACTTGAATCATGATTTGGCAAGAATGGACTCGAAGCTATACTTCTGTGGTGTTCTCATAGCAAGGCTGTGGAGAATGTGCCCCCACTGCAAATGGTCAAGTGTGTGTGTGTCAAGCAACATCATAGTTGCAGCTTAATTATGAGGAGGTCTGATCCATTGATAAATCACATCGGCAATTTTCACTTCCTCTTGTGTTTCTTACGGCAAGAAATGCTTTAACTATGAGAGATCAATCGTAGTAGTTCTTCTGGAGCCTTTGTCACCTGCAGTCATGTATTGTATAAAATATGTATACAAGGAGCCAAAACCTAAGGCTGTAGACTTAATCATAGGTGATTTTGGCCTGCTGCCACATTGTGATCTAATAATTGCAAGTGTTGAAGGCATTAGGCAACAAATCACTAGAGAGTTGCACATATCATAGACGGGCCAAACAAGTTAATTGATTGCTGGTGTTGGACTGTTTTGATGCTCAAAACATTCCCTTGGGCACACAAACAGGCATAAACAAGGAAGGAGAGGCCTTAAAAGCCGAGCTGGGGGGCGGGTTTCAGGGAGAGGAGGATAACAGTGTGTGTTGTGGGACTATGGGGTTCATGAAACCCGTACCCTGCTTGCAATCTTTGTCGGAAGCCTTGTGTCCTCTCTCTCTCTCTCTCTCTCTTTCTCTCTCTCTCTCTGAGAGAGAGAGAGAGAGAGAGACCCACACACACAAACATACATGGAGGGAGAAGAGTCCTTTGGGTTTTGTTTACTCCTTTTCCTCTCGACGCTTTTCATCCATGAACACTTCTATTGCTTGTCTTTATCTGCCAACCCCAATATTCCTTTCTAGATCGTAGCACTCTCACTTTCTTTCACCTTCTTCTTGTGAGTTGTCATGGTTCAGTTTTAGGTTGCAGAAACTATGAAGTTGAGTGCAACCTAAAACCCTGGAGATAAGAGAGAGAGAGAGAGAGAGAGAGACTTTGTTTCAAAAGTGATGAGTTTTATTATTTCTGTATAAAACTTTTTTTTCTTCCGCTCTTACTTATTTTGAGTGGTTAAATTAAGGAGAGAGACAGATGGAGAGAGAAATATTGGGTTATCATTTTGAAAAGCGAGAATAAATTTTGAAAAAATACAAATATATTTTTGATCCTATTATTTGGATCAGATATGATTATAAATGTTTATTTGTATCTGAATCCAACCATCCAAAATCTTCTAAATACATATACAAACATAAGTTTAGATCCAATTACATGCATATATTTATAAAAATATAAAATTATGTGTAATAATCTGAAAGAAAAACTTATTTTTTTGGTTTTTAAGTAAATTGTATATATTATACTTATTTTATTTTCCAATCTACTTTATATTTAAATTATATAATTGATATTTTTTTTGTATTAGCTTTTGAATTATTTGTTTATCGTAAAGTCACTTAGATCATTATATAAAATAAAATAAATCTAACTCTGATTAAAACGAGAAAATAAGTTTTGTCAAGAATCATCTACACGGGATCGACGAATATACAGTTTTATTTCTTTAAAGCTCTTTATTTAATTTCTTGTATCCGAAAGTTAGGTTTTCTATTTTTCCATAACATTATATGATAGCTAAAATAATATAATATGAATCTGATTTCCCCATCATCGATGCTTATCCATTTTTTTTCACAGCCGAAATGATATACCCAAAGAAAAAAATCGATTGAAGCTTCACACTAATTCATCCATTCGTTCCCCCACCTCCAAATTTGCTTCGCCTCTCACTTTCACTTTTGCTTCCGTTACTTTAGCCAAGTTTTCAACCCTTGAAATAATGGCTCACTGACTGACTTCAAACTCGGGTGTCAACTTGCCTTTGTACTTGAAGTTAAATCAAGAATGGGGACAAAATTCCTTTGTTGAAATTTGATGCTTGGGCGCGAGCTTCAGGCCATGAGAGAGAGATGGTGGAACCAACAATCTCTTTCATTGTGAGAAGTCAAGTCTGTGGCATACTGACCAAAGTCACCATCCAATTGGCCAAATAGTGTAGTGTTTGTATTCTTGGCATTAATTTCAAGTATTTAGGGTTCTCACACACAAACATTGGAATGATGGCAAGTCAATTTTTCTTATTGCTTAAACCAAGTTCTATTATCGCACTTAATTTTCAGTTTTCCTCTATATATTTTTTTATTTTGTATTTGAATTGATTTTTTTATCTATTGAAATGTTGGGCTAAAATGCTTTGACACTTCCATTCCTTTGTATCATAAGATGTCAACCATTATGTTGGCTTTTTTTTTTAGAAGATTCAATCATTGAAACCCGAATCCCAATTAATTATTCTAACTTTATCATTTAGTTGATGACATGAGAAATTTCAATCCTTATTTCGAAAATTTTGATATGAAAAACTTTTCGAATACAAGAATATCTATCTCCCTTTGTATTTACAATCACATTAACTCAAATATAAAATTAATAATTTTGTTAATAGTTATCAGCATTAAGTTAATTTTTAACAAAATAATGTAATTTCTTATTTCCAACTTCAATTTTGAATCCAATTTTATGAACTAAATATATCCAGAGAACAAGCTGTTTCAATTCTAATTCTTTTTATTTCAATTTCCACATAGTATCTACCAAATAAAATGCATGAATTAATCTACAGAATATTCTCTCTCCTTGGTATAATATTATTATACACAAAATATCTTTCATAAAAAAAGTGAAAAATGTGTAATTTTTTTTCTTCTGGTCAACAGTTGAGGTGTGATTGCCTACTCAAACAGGAGAAGCAGACAAAACAATGTTGTCCAAAATTCCATGTCCTCTAGAGCTGAGCTAGCATTAGGGTTATTTCCCCTAGAATTCTCCAAGAAGCTATTGTATGTCTTTTTCCTACACTCACAGCTATCTCACTGTTCTTCCATGTGTGGCCAAACAAGAGAACACAGGTCTGTATGCATGTGAATTGATCCTTGAGGATCTGATGCCATATTATATAATCCATATGTTCCTATCAATCCTTTTCCTTCCCATGTCATTTGGAATAATCTGTTTCTCTTCCTTGTGATTCCACCTAAATAACACATCCACCTTCTGGATGCTTCTTGTTTCTTCTTCTTTATCCCTTTTACATGCATGATTGTAATGAATTATCATCATCATGTTCAGATCCCACTCAAGAATTCTAACATCTAAAAAATCTTTCATCTCTTTTAAATATTCTGTTGGTTTTTGATATATTTATATATATATATATGTGTATATATATATATGTATATATATTTATATATATGTATATATATTTCCAAAGTAGCCTTCATCTATACCCTCTTTGTGACCAAAGTTTACCTAGTGTTGACAATTCTCTCATGCTTTTGCCCCAAATCCTACTTTGCATTAAAGAAACAATGAAGGCTCATAATTCCATTGCCTAAGGGTACTTAATCTCCTGCCTTTGAAACCTTTTGACCTCAGTCTATCCATATCAATTTAAAATCACAATGTGTTACTCTTTGCCTAATATCCTTCATTAAATATTGATGCCTACTATCTCATAGGCTATGATGATAATTTGGTTTGCTTTTGATCTACTAGACCTATGAATTAAATTAGTAAAAAGCCTCAGACTAAGAGTTGACTTCCTTCAAATCTTATGTGCAAAAGTTGGTCACATGGTGGAATGTAATTGCAAAACTTGAAATTTATTGTTTCAATCAGAACAGAAGATGGAGGAGATTTTATTACTTAATTGTAGTTGCATTTCTTTGCCCATATTTTATATTGAAAATTGACTTTATATTTTCCATGGTATATTATATTAGATTAGTTGAGATAGGTACTTTGTTGGAATGATATGTACTTGCAATTTGCCATCATATGATCTGTCCAATCCCATCCAATGGCAGCAGAGCAGCACATCCAATCCCAACGCTGCTTTGAGATGCACGTCAAAACCTGATTGATGCTGCCTCGTGGTCTCAGAGAAGGCCCAAACAGAAGCATTTGGGCCCAACAACAGCCACATTGAGAGTTCCTTTGCATGGAAGAGCTCAGTGCATGATTTGGCCATTACGTACTTGTCACGTTGCAGGCGCTTCACGATAAGTACATGCACTACATGTCATGTGCCCCCTAGTCACATGTATATGGCTTGGCCGCGCCACCAGGCGGGGCAGAACGCTCTTGGATTGAATACGCACGGCCTGCTTCTCGAATGTGTCTGGCTTCTGTGGAACCCGCGCAGCTGACGAATGGGAAGCCCTACTTCTCTGGCTGGTGAACGGGACGCCACACAGGAGCGGTACTTCGATCTGGAGCGTTTGGTTCCCGTCAGACAGCAGCACGGGCTCCTAACTGGTCGGTGGATGGTGTGGGCCCCACAAATGACATCATCGATGGGACGATCTTGATATTCGTGCGACGCCTCGATCGGACGATCCCCATTTTTTGTTGTCTGATCATATTGGTGCGGACGAGTCCGTCTCACAATCTTTGCGTCTCATGTTCATTGGATGTTATCTCGGTTGCAGGAAGATGATGACTGCATCAGGTTTCGGCAACTATTGGCATCGGACCTACTTTGGCACCAGCAAAAGGCCCTCTCACTGTCGTATGGGAAGAACTCTCTGTTGTGCTTTGGAAATTGTCATGGAAGATGATATATACCATATAAAACCAGAAAAATTAGCAGAAGAAAAGAAACTTTTTTTTATTACAATTATCCTGAACAGTTAAAGGATACACCACCACGCAATACTGGTTATGTACCAAAAGGAACTGCACGATCACATACATTTATCTCACCGACAACAATTAAACATATAGTTCTTGGTGGAACACAGCACGTTGGCAACAGCATAGTCGTTCTCCTCTTCTGCTTGGATCTCTTTATTTCTACAGTGAATTAATAGGATTTAATAACCGGTCATATTTAATCAAATAAGATATATTATAAATTTAATTTAATTTTAATTATGATTATTGATAAATAAAATAAAATTATAATTATGATAAGATTTCTTAGGATGATGGGAGAGACTTACATAATTATTTTTTTAATACTTTCTAATCTTATCTATAAATAGATAGAAGGTAGAACCTTCTAGGGATTATATATTTTTTTTCATCTTATCTTAGTCCCTATTTCATTATATATAGTAGTTATGTAAAAATAAACCAAAATGAGTTTTATTTTTCTTATAAATCGATGCTGTTGTAACTTTTGAATTAGACGATGATGCGCTAGTAAATTTGATAAAGATTTTTTAAATAGTATCAAAATGTACGTACATAAAAATTTTGATATATGGTTATTTGATTTTAGTTTTTGACATTAATGTATATACATATTATAGTTGAATATAATAGAAAGTTATTTATTTTTATTTTCTAATTTATATTTATGTATATGCATATTATAGTTAAATATCATAACAGTATTCTCTTGACAAGATAAATTATAGGAGTCATTATAGAGTACATTAGGAAATACTAATAGTATTGTAGTATATAAAAGAGAGTATAACATTGATAACATACAAGACTTGTATTAGTAATAAAATTTAATATAGTATTATTATATTTATTAGATTTATTGACCTATTTTATAAAATTCATGTTCAGGTGTAAAATATATTTCAAAACTTTCATAGGCTAATTTAGTAAAATTATTTTTAAATAAATTTATTTATTTATTTTGATTTTAATTTTTTAATATTCTTAATAATTAATGAATCAAGTAAAAGAATATTAGATTATATGATTTTATTTTATTGGATAAAAGAATATTACATATTTTTTTGACCACATGGGGGAGGGGGGGGGAGAGGAGGTGAATTAGTGCATTCGATAAAAACTGAAAATTTCATTCAAAAATTTCATTCGATAAAGCCTGTATCGGAAAGCGTTTAAGCTTAGAGAGCAAGTGAGAGTAGTAGACAATTGAATAAATAAGTAATGATAATGAAAAGCAGAAAGAAAGTATAAACCGAGTTTATAGTGGTTTGATCGTCACGACCTACATCTATTTTTGATTCCTCTTCCATCGAAGTCACTTGCGTTTACTAATGGTCTTCTTTCAATGGACGAAGACCAACTACCCTCTTACAATTTTTTCTCCTTTTCACAGATTTAGGAGATAACCTTTACAAGTCTCACACATTTCTTAGAATGATCACAAAAACTTAAGGAGGAAGAGGAGGACATTTAATCACAGCCCCTTTCTATTCTATTTCTTTCTTACATAAGCAAGAAAGAGTGAGATATTTATAGACCTCAAATGACTTCAAAAATAGAGCCAAAATATGTCTCATCCTAGGTTTCCCGAGTCCTAGCGGTACCACTATCTACTAGACTAACACAGACGATACCACCACCCAATCTAGACAATACCACCACCTAACACCGATGATACCATCGCTTGAGTTTCCCAAAGACATACACTATCTCACAAGTGGTTTCATCGCCTGACATGGCTATACCACTGCTTGGGCCAGCTTCAAAATATTGAATTTGGTTTCAATAGGCCTAATTCAACCTTGATTTAGGCCCAATTAGCCCATAATCAAGTTGGCATGGTTATACCCAAAACCAATTTAATTATGACCTAACCTACTTCGATCAAGACATGACCGATTATAAACATAAATATTATATTGTCCGATATGTCATTGGTTCATCTGGCGCTTCATCTGATCCTTCGACATATCGTCCCCTCCTTTGACGTATTGCGTAATCAGCATGTTGACCTTCCGCAACATTCGATCTTCTTAACGCAATATCCGATCCTTTGGCTTAATGCCCGAACTCATAGCATAAAGTCCTTCCGGCATATCAACTAGTCCTCGGCTTGATGTCCAATCTTCTGACATGACCCACTCCGGCCCAACGTCTGATTCTTCATACTTCAATCGATTTGCCTTTCCATGATCAAAGTTAGTCCTACATCACTCAAACGCTGATTCGATCATAACTTCATTAATTGATTTCATCATCAAAATCTGAGATTCAACAATCTCTCTTTTTTTATGATGACAACTAATTGATGATAGAGTTTAAGCTAAACTCCCCTATCAATATGTCATATCGAAATGAACCTTGAATTCAAAAATGATAACATTCTAGTCATAAAATTGAATTCAAGTCGAAGCATTTTTAATCATGAATCATAGTGATCATATGCAATGTATTATATCAAAGTAATCTTTACTTGCATCATATGTATATCATTGCATACATCATCATAAGTTAAAGTATCATATGTATATCATTGCATACATCATCATAAGTTGAAGTATTACATGCATAATTCTAAATCATCATGCATAATTTCAACATATAAAATCATCAATACTTTAGGCATATCATGCATGATTCAAATTTTAAATTATCATCATAACTTCTCTCCCTTTGTCATCAACAAAAAAGGAGAAAAGTATAACTAGCAAGTTTTATAACATGCAAGCTAGCAAGTTTTTGAAATATGAAAGTTAGCAAAAATTTTGCTTCTCTTGAGATATGCAAGATAGCATATTTTGCTTCTTTTTGAAATGTGCAAGCTAGCAAATTTACTTCTCTTTTGAGATGTGCAAGCTAGCAAGTCATTTTCTCTTTGAAATGTGCAAGCTACCAATCTTTGTTTCTCTTTTGAGATAGCAAGTTAGTAAGTTTTACTTCTCTTTGAAATATGCAAGCTAGCAATACTTTCTCCCCCTGTATCATTGCCAAAAAGAAAGGAATGATACAATAGCATAAAATCTTTTACAATAATATTTCAATCATCACATAAAAGATATCATGAAAAATCAATTTAGTGATGAGATATACAATTCATGAATACAAAGGAGTCATAAAACAAATTTGTGAATATCGAAAGATCAAGACATGAATACTAAAAGATATGATTCATTTTGATCTCCTGTTTAGTAAATAATGATAAGAAATCTTAGGAGATTGAATAGTAAATGATCCTCAAACGAAATCTTAGTTCATGAATTTCGAGAAATAAAAAAATATTTTTTTAGTAAATAGCAAAAAGAAACATAGGAGAATAAAAGATTTTGATTCATATAAAATAAATATTAAATTATAATTCTGAGAATTCAAGATCATGATTTAGATAAAACTCATTCAAATTCAAATAATCAAATCATTAAAATCACTTTCATAGTTTGAGAGATTAAAAAAAAAAACATGAATAGATTCATTAATCTCTTATTGAAAAACTTGATAGACTTTATATATAGAAAATTTTTCAATAAAAATGTATTACCTTTTTTTTTCAATTTATATGACTAATTTCATATAAGTATGCCCTTATCTTTTATGTCAAGTCTATGCATCATCGTTTAAAACCGAAAAATAAGTTTCATCATGACAAAGATCAATAGTATAACACACTAAAAAATAAAAAAATTTCAATTAAAAGATTTATTATCAATAGCTTTAAGTTTAATGATCTTTCTTTTATTATTGTTGTTTTGGCTAGTGAGCTTCATGAAGTGTTTTGAATTTTCGGTCATATGCCTTAAGTATCCACTATCAAAATTTTATCTTTTGCTCCTAGCTTTCAATTGTAGACATGTTTACAAGCAAGATAGGTTTGTTTTATATTAGTATTTAACTTTGGGTCCCTCATGGTTAGATATGCCTATTTTATCTTTTAGTATTAAGTCATTTATGGTTCCTTTAGGAACCCAAACTAATTTATGTGAGTCATACTTTTTGAATCGACATTTATAAATAAAATGACCACATCTACTACAAAAATTATACTTAACCTTAGGGGAAATATGTAATGTTAGTTCTTTAACAAATAAAGTCGGTTTTTGTTGAGTGTTGCTACTCACAAAATTGATTTTTACTTTTATATATATATAGGATCATATTTAATGATTTGCTATCAATCTTAAATATTTTTAATGCTTATTTTAATAATATATTTTTATTTTTATATGAATCTAATTCTACACATTTAGTACAAGAGGTTAACATGCAATTATCATGCTCATTTTAAAATTTTCAAAATTACTAGTGAGAGAAGCATGATCATTTTTTAGCATTTTATATTTCTTACTAACTAATTTAAAATCATCAAAAAACTCATGAAATACATTAAGTAATTCATTGTAAGGTAAAGACATTTCGGGTGAGTCATATACGTTGTCGTCGAAAGCCATCAAAACGTAGTTTGTCACCTCGCCTTCATTTATTTGCTCTTTGTCTTCCAATGCACTTAATTCGTCCTATGTCGTCTTGATTACTTTCTTTTTCTTTGGCAAACTCTTTTTTTAAGTTTGTTTTTATTCTTAATTTTTTATTTTATAAATTTTTTATACTTTATTATTATGAGTTCAAAGTCATCATCACTTGAGCTTTCGCTTAAGTGATCTTCTTTTGTTCTAAGTGTAAAATCCTTCATATTCTTTGGAAGGTTGTTCTCATATTTATCATGTGTCATATAAGTCATTTCATAAGTCATTAATGACCTTATGAGTTCTTCAAGAGGAAAACAGTTTAAGTCGTTTGCTTTTTGAATAGCAGTTACTTTCAGATCCCAATTTTTGTGAAGAGAACGTAAAATTTTATTAATAAGTTCAAGATTCAAAAAACTTTTACCAAGTCCTTTGAAACCATTGATGACATCCGTAAAACGGGTGTACATATCTCCAATGATTTTGCTTGGTTTCATTTGAAATAATTCAAAACTACGAATTAAAAGATTAATCTTAGATTTTTTTACTCTACTTGTACCTTCATGAGTAATTTCAAGTGTATGCTAAATATCGTATATAGTTTCACATATAGAAACACGATTAAACTCATTTTTGTCTAAAGCACAAAATAAAGTATTCATAGCTTTAGCTTTTAAGGAAAATGATTTTTTCTCAAAATCATTTCATTTATTTATGGGTTTAGAGAGTTGTCGAAAACCATATTCAATAATATTCTATAAATTAAAGTTGATAGGAAACAAGAAAACTCTCATTTGTGTTTTTCAATACGTGTAGTTTGTCCCATTGAACATAGGAGAATGAGTGATAGAGTAACCCTCTAGATTACCAGTAAAAGCCATTCTCTTGGGTGTTAAACTAATGGAGAAAAACTTAGCTCTGGTACCAACTATTAGGACTGTTTCATCACTAAAAGGGAGAGGGATGAATTAGTGCTTTCGATAAAAACGTCGATTTAAAATTTTCATTCGATAAAGCCCATATCGAAAATCATTTAAGCTTAAAGAGTAAGTGAAAGTAGTAGACAATTATTGAATCAATAAGTAATGATAATGAAAAGTAGAAAGAAATTACAAATTGAGTTTATAGTGGTTCGGTCATCGCGACCTATGTCCACTCGTGATTTCTCTTTCGTCGAGGCCACCGACATTCACTAATAGTCTTCTTTCAATGGATGAAGACCAACTACCCTCTTACAACTCTTTCTTATTTTCACAGGTTTATGAGACAACCTTTACAAGTCTTACATCTCTCTTAGAATGATTGCAAAACTTAAGGATAAGGAGGATACTTAGCACTTTTTCATAGCTTTTTAACTCAGAATCATAACCCATTTCTACTCTATTTATTTCTTATCCAAGCAAGAAAGAGTGGGGTATTTATCGACCCCAAATAACTTTAAAATTGGAGCTAAAATAGGTCTTATCCCGGGTTTCTTAGGTCCTGGCGGTACCACCGCCTATTAAGTTAACAACTAACGGTACCACCGCCTAGTCTGGAGAGTACTATCGCCTAACACTGGTGGTACCATCGCCCAAGTTTCTCGGAGGCGTACATTGTCTCACAATGTATAGAAATCTAGGGGTGACATTATATGCACAGTGGAAGAACATAAAATAAAAATTCCAAACTTCTTAAATGGTATTCATCGTCGTGCGAAAATTGGTATGCAAAAACCTACGAAATTGAAAATCACATATGAGATAGTTGTGTTACCTAGGGAGATCGTATATCCCTGAATTCCTATAGATCTATGGGAGAGGATGAAGGAGGTCAAGCATCCTCCTCTTTAATGGTGATCGACACGGTAAGAGCTGCGAAGTTGTTGCTAGTCATAGGTGCCCTATAAGCTAATCACGTAAGTGATGAGACATGTGATTTGACACACAGTCTTTTTACTTATTATGATTATTATTTGGTATTTTATCACTTTATATTACCTATTACATGAATATATTGTGATGTCCATGGATTTGTACAATAGGAATCGGATCGTGATGAGATCACGATAATAAGATCGATTCGCCTTTAAACATAGATCCTAAATAATCCCGATCATATGTTACTTGAGAGGGACATTGAAATAATTGGATAAACTAGTGTATTGTATACTTGTCCATATGATGAATGTAGTTGGTCTCATAGCTGCTCGTGTGGCGACACTAGGGATACAGTGCAGGTGCTCATTGGAGAATGAGTTTACTAATTGATCGGCTCACGAAATATTAGATGGTTGATGATGCCTTATTGTCAAACAATAATTTCGTCGTCCTAGTGGTATATCTGGTCCTTAGACTTGGGACACCAAAGATGTCCTGTATGAGTACTCTACTATTTGATACTAGACTTATAGGTTTGGAAGTTCCAAATTTAGCATAGCTAGTCATCGGGAGTGGTAGCCAACTTTACGATGGCTATTGAGTGTCGATAGAGGATTATCTACTTTCGGTGTCATGAGAGGAATATCTCATGTATTTTTGCTCAAACAAATCCTTAGCCACGGTCATTCAGATTGAGAGAGAAAGAGTTCTTCGAGAGAATCTGATTAGAGTATGACTCAAGTAGAAACTGTATGGGTCTGACAACACCATACTTAGTATACGGTCTCTGGGATATTAGATGGATAAGAGACTATAGGTATACGATAATTGAGGATAGATATGTCCAAAGGATTAGATTCCCCTATATCATTGAGAACTATGACGTAGTGGCCTAGTACGTCTGTAGTCGATGAGTCGAGTGAATTATTATGGAGATAATAATTCATTGAGCTAGAATGAGTTCTGATTAGTATGACTCACAATTAGCTTGATATTTGGCCTAAAGAGTCATACACATATGGTAGGTATTGCAACGAGTAGAGGTTCGAATATAAGATATATGTTGGAGCTCATATCTTATTGGATATCCAATAAGCCCATAAATTATTGGATCCTATGAATGAGATCCAATAAAAGCCAATAAGAGATTATTAGATAAAGATATACTAATCTAATAGGCTTGGATAGTTGGATGGAGATCCAGTACTTAATATGACAAGATCCATTAGAGTTAAGTTGATAGGGGGGCCTCTATAAATAGGAGGGAACCAAAGACCCACAAGGGTAGAGGTTTTTATAGCTGCTTCATCCTATTCTCCTCTCTCCCTCTCCTCCTCATATTGTAGCCCCTATTTGGGGCGTGTGGACAGTAAAAAGGGGTAGCCCCTTCTTGATTTTGTGGTGTGCACGAGAAAGAGTTTTAGACAGCGATTTGATGAGCATCTTCCCAACCCCTACCGTGTGGATCATCACTAGAGAGGAAGATAGTTGACCTCCTTTATCTTCTCTCATAAATCTGTAGGTTTTCAAGGATATACGATCTCCTTAGATAATTCTCTTATGCGTAGTTTTTCGATTTTGCGGGTTTTTATGCACCAACTTTTGCATTACGATGAAACCTTCTTTTATATGAGAATTCTAGGATTTTGTTTTTCTGTTCTTCCACTACATATGTGATGTTGCCCTATATTTTCCAACAGATACTCTTCAAATCACTACCAAAATCTCTACACTTGTTGGCTGAGGAGGAGAAGGGGATAAGAGAATAGGATATGACAATCAAGAAGCCTAGCCTATGACCATTTGGTTCTCTCCTATTTATAGAGGTCTTCCTATCAACTTAACCATAATAGATCTTGCCCTATTGGGTATTGGATCTTCATCCAACTATCTAAGCCTCTTAAATTAGTGGATCTATATCCAATAATCTCTTATTGGCTCTTATTGGATCTTATCTATAGGATCCAATAATTCATGCGCTTATTGGATATCCATTAAGATAGCGGCTCCAACGGATATCTCATATTTGAACTTCTACTAGTCGCAACACCTACCATATGTGTGTGACCCTCTAGGCACAATATCAAGCTAGTCATGAGTTATACCTATCAGAACTCCTTCTGACTCAGTGAATTATTATCTTAATAATAATTCACTCAACTCATCGACTACGGGCTTACTAGGCCACTACGCCATAGTCCCCAGACAATACAAGAGAATCTAATTTTTTGGACCTATTTGTCCTCAATTACCATGTACATATAGTCATTCATCCATTTAATATCTTAAAGACCGTATACCGGGCATGGTGTTGTTAGGCCTATACAGTTTCTCCTCGAGTCTCGCTCTAATCAGATTCTCCCGGAAAACTCTTTCTCTCTCAATTTGAATGACCTTTGTCAAGGATTTGTTTGAGAAATAACATATGAGATATTCCTATCATGATACCGATAGCGAATGATCATTTATCGATACTCAATAGCCATCGTAACGTTGGTTGCCACTCCCGATGACTGGCTATACTAGATCTCAAATTTCCAAACATATAAGTCTGGTATCAAAGAGTAGAGTACCCATACAAAACATCCTTGGTGTCTCAAGTTTAAAGACCAAGTATACCACTATGATGACGAAATTGTTGTCTAACAATGACGTATCATTAACCATCTAGCATTCCATAAACGGATCAATAAGTGAACTCATTCTCCAATGAGCACCTGCATTATAGCCATAGTGTCCCCACATGAGCAGCTATGAGACCAACCACTTCCATCATATGTATGGGTATATAGCACACCATTCTGTCTGTTTATCTCGATGTCTCTCTCGAGTAACTTATGACCAAGATTATTTAGAGTCTATGTTTAAAGGTGAATTGACCTCATTATCATGATCTCATCATGATCCGATTCTTATTGCACAGATCCATAGACATCACAATATACTTATGCATCAAGCAATATAAAATAATAAAATATAATAATAATAATAAGTAAAAAGATTATATGTTATGTCACACGTGTCATCACTTATGTGATTAGCTTGCAAGGTACCTATGACTAGTAATTTCTCACTTGACCTAAAACTAATCACCTATGTATTTAATCCCTATCAAACTTCTGTGACACTTAAAGACAAGCTGAGACAACGGCTTTGTTAGTAGATCTGCGATGTTATTTTCGAACAGAACTCTTTCCACTACTACATCTCCTCAGGCCACAATCTCTCTAATAAGTTAGAACCTCCTCAGAACACTTCTGATGAGACTCGGGTTTCCTCATTTGAGCAATCGCCTCATAGTTATTGCAATAGAAAGGAATTAACTCCTCATTGCCCAGCACCACTCCCAGATCTATGATAAACTTCTTCATCTAAACTCCCTCCTTTGTTATCTCTATCACAGTAATGTACTCTGTCTTTGTGGTCGAGTTAGTAGTAGTATCTTGCTTGAAAATCTTCTAACATACTACCCCTCTATTCAGGGTAAACAGATACCTTGAATTAGACTTGCTATCATTGATGTCGGATTGAAAACTCGAGTTTGTGTAACCCTCGACCCTAAGGCTACTACCTCCATATACCAATAAAAGATCCTTAATCCTTCTCAAATACTTAAGGATACACTTTACTACCTTCAAATGCTTTAAGCCTATATTTGCTTGATACCTACTCGTGACACTCAAAGCATATACTATATCAGGTCTGGTACGCAACATAGCATACATGATAGACTCTATCACTGAGGTATAGGGTATCCTATCCATGTTTGCCCTTTCTTCAGGAGTCTTTGGAGATATACTCCTAGAAAATGATATCTCATGTCTCATTGGTATGAGACATCTCTTGAAATTTTTCATGCCAAACATTTTGACAAAGGTGTCTATGTATTTAGATTGGGACAAGCCAAGCATCATATTAGATCTATCTCTATAGATTCGAATCCCCAATATGTATGATGTTTTCCCTAAGTCCTTCATGGAGAAGTGTCTAGATAGTCAGGCCTTTACTATGGAGAGCATTCCTATATCATTCCCAATGATTAGGATGTCATCCACATATAACACTAAAAAGGTAATAGCGCTCCCACTTACCTTCCAGTACACATAAAGATCATCTTCATTCTTAACAAAGTCATAAGATCTGATCGCCTTATCAAATCTTATATTCTAACTTCGAGAAGTTTGCATTAGTCCATTGATGGACCTAAGCAACCTACACATCTTATTTGGACTATCCTTGGATATGAATCTCTCAAGCTGTATCATATACACCTCTTCCTCGAGGTTGCCATTGAGGAACATAATTTTCACATCAATCTGCTGGGTCTCATAATCATAGTGTATTGTAATAGCCAACTCAATCTGTTGGATCTCATAATCATAGTGTATTGTAATAGCCAACAAAATTCAGATGGTTTTCAACATGGCTATGGGTGAGAAGGTTTCGTCATAGTCAACACCTTACCCTTAATGATACCCTTTAGCCACCAACATTGCTTTATAGGTCTCCACCTTTCCATCCACGCCGATCTTCTTCTTGAAGATCTACTTGCAACCAATGGGTATAATACCCTTTGGTGTATCAACTAGGTTCCAAACCTTGTTGGAGTACATGGAATTCATATTAGAATTCATGGCTTCTTATCACTTATCGGAGTCTATACTCATAATAGCCTCCTCATAGGTCTAAGGATCAATATCTTCAACATCCTCTCATCTGATATGTCTCACATATCTCTCAAGAGGATGTGGCACTTTATCGGATCTACGTAAAGTCAGAACCTATGTGCTAGATACCTGAACAAACTCTAGCTGTGGAATGGAGCTTGAGCTAGGTTCTCCAAACTCGCTCAACTCTATCATGCTCCCATTGTTTCCGCCAAGAATGTGTTCATTCTCAAGAAACACTGCTCTCTTTGAGTCATCACCATCGTTACAAGATGAGTTTGATTCGGTAATATGCCATTGAGGGACTCGACCAAGCATACCACGTCCTCAGGTCACCAATGACATCTCTATGTCGTAGGCAAGATAGTGAATCACGATATAGGTGAGTCTCGAGGAACTCAACCAACTCAACCTACATCGGGAATTGGTTCCTATCTATAACGATGGAAGGTCAGGTGAGTCAATCTAATTACCTCATGTTTACCGACTTAATATTATCGAGATAGGGGATTTTGATTCAGTTTCCTAATATGATGTGTCACAACATACATATTTAATATATATCTACATCGCATAATATATATATATATATATATATATATATATAGTAGGTGCATTAGAAATCACACATCACATGAGCAATAACACTAGATAATCATGAACCCTAGCCTAATATGATTAGGCCCGAGCTAGTGGGCCCAATTACTCACATCAAGAACTTTGTGTGCAGTGATATATCTCCATGCCCAGTGATTGTCCATCTCGTCCTTGTCGATTCTGTCGGTATCTCGACATATATCCATGCGTCGCGATCATTCGTCTCGACCTCGTGGGTACCGCTATCACTTCACACTTCCGCTGCGCCTCCTTTGTAATTACAACATAATCACAAGCACGTAGACTCGACAATGAACTAGAAAAATAGAGGCTCACAAGCCCCAATAATAATAATAATGATAATATCACATTACTAGTCCATGATCATCCGTTCATATCATACATCACATGTACATATCTTTATATAGGACTACTAGATAAATAATAATAGTTAATTAAACCTTTTAATTAACTAATATTTTTCTAAAATTAGGGACATGTATGGAATTTTTTAAACTATGAGAGGTATTTTGGTAATTTAGATAATATAACTCAGAATTTCTCAAATTCTGAGGGGGTAAAACTATCATTTTTTTTTAAACCCTAAACCCTTGCCTTTGCTGTGTTGCGACTATCGCCACCCTACCAGCGGTGGCCACTACGGGGGGTGGGGGCGTTGCCTCTGCCCATGGGCGGTGTGCCTACAGGCGACACTGCCCCTCGGGCTGGTGCCCTTGCATGTGCTGCCCTTGTAGGTGACTCACTCGCAAGCGACGACTTCCCCTATAGGCGAGCGCCACCCATAAGGGGCCTCGCCTGCGAACCCAGTGCCTGTAGGTGCCGCCCATGTGCGTGGGCGCAATGCCCATGTCCAGGCGACCTGCCTACAAGTGGACGACCGTCGGCTACCTACAGCCCCTACACGCAGGTGGCCAAGAGCTCCCAAGGCTGCAAGCAGCCTTTGGCCAACTTGCAAGGGCAATAATAATTGCTACCCTCTCTCGCCTTTTGTGTTAACGATTTTGATGTCAAAAATATTTTTAAAACATAACACATGTAGTTTATAACCAATCTTTTGCACGAACAACTTGGCTCTGATACAATTGTAGGAAAATCTATGGGTGACATCACATGCACAGTAGAAGAACATAAAACAAAAATCTTAAATTTTTCAAAAGGTGTTTATCGTCGTAAGAGGATTGGTATGCAAAAACCTGCTAAACTGAAAATCACATGTGAGATAATTGTGTTACCTAGAGAGATCATATATCCTTGAATTCCTGCAAATCTATAGGAGAGGATAAAGGAGGTCCAACGCCCTCATCTCTAGCGGTGAGCCACACGGCAGGGGTTATGAAAACGCTCCTCAAATCGCTGCTTAAATCTTTACACTTGCTAGCTGAAGAGAAAAGAGGAGAGGAGAATAGGATGTGGCAACCAAGATGCCTAGCCTATGACTCTTTAGTTCTCTCTTATTTATAGAGGCCTCCTGTCAACTTAACATTAATAGATCCTGTCATATTGAGTACCGAATCTCCTTGCAACTACCCAAGCCTCTTAGAATAGTGGATCTCTATCCAATAATCTCTCATTGGCTCTTATTGGATCTCATCAATCGGGTCTAATAATTTAAGGGCTTATTGGATACTAATTAAGATAAGGGCTTCGATAGATATCTCATATACGAACATCTACTCATCGTAACACTTACCATATGTGTGTGACTCTCTAAGCCCAATATCAAGATGGTCATAAGTTATACCTATCATAACTCCTTCTAGCTCAGTGAATTATTATCTTCATAATAATTCACTCGACCCATCGATTACGGATGTACTAGGCCACTATGCCGTAGTCCCTAGACGATACAGGGGAATCCAATCCTTTACACCTATTTGTCCTTAGTTACCATATACCCATAGTTCTTCATCTATCTGATATCCTATAGATCATATATCCAGCATGAGTTAAGCCCATACGGTTTCTCCTCAAGTTTCGCTATAGTACTATTAAGCCCATACAGTTTCTCCTCAAGTTTCGCTCTAATCAGATTCTTTCGAAGAACTCTTTCTCTCTCAATCCAAATGACCTTGGCTAAGGATTTGTCTGAGTAAGAACACATGAGATATTCTTCTCATAATACCGAGAGCGAATGATCCTCTGTCGACACTCAATAGCCCTTATAAGGTTGACTGTCACTCCCGATGATCGATGTACTAAATTTGAAACTTCCAAACCTATAAGTCTGGTATCGAAGAGTGGAGTACTTATATAGGACATCCTTGATATATCAAGTCTAAGGACCAGGTACACCATCGGGATGACGGAATTACTATTTAATAATGAGGTATCATCAACCATCCAACATTCCATGAGCAGATCAATCAGTGAACCTATTCTCCAATGAACACCTATACTATAGCACTAGTATTCCCACACGAGTAACTATAAGACCAGTCACCTCCATCATATAGATGGGTATACAGTACACTAGTCTGCCCGATTATCTTAATGTCCCTTTTGAGTAACCTATGACCATGATTATTTAGGGTCTATGTTTAAAAATGGATCGGTCTTATTATCGTGATCTCATCATGATCCGATTCTCATTGCACAGATCCATGGACATCACAATATATTTATGCATTAAGCAATATAAAGTGATAAAATATCATAATAATAATGAGCAAAAAGGGTGTATGTCGTATCACACATGTCATCACTTATGTGATTGGCTTGCAGGGCACCTATGACTAGCACACAAGTGGTTCCACCACTGACCTAGTAGTACCACCACTTGGGCCAGCTTCAGAACATTGAATTGGGCTTTCTATAGGCCTAATTCAACCCTGATTTAGGCTCAATTGACTCCTAATCAAGTTGGCATGGTTACACTCAAAACCAACTCAATTAGGACCTAACCTACTTCGATCAAGACACGACCGATTACAAACACGAATCCTATGTTGTTCGACATGTCATTGGTTTATCCAACGCTTCCCTACTTCGATCAAGACACAACCGATTACAAACACGAATCCTATGTTGTCCGACATGTCATTGGTTTATCCAACGCTTCTTCCTATCCTTTGGCGCATCGCCCTCTCCTCGGCGTATTATCCGATCGGCATGTTGGCCTTCCATAATATCCGATCTTCTTGGCGTAATGTTCGATCCTTTAGCCCGATGCCTAAACTCATGGCACGAAGTCCTTCTGGCACGTCGATCAATCCTCCGGCCCAATATCTAATCTTTTGACTTGATCAACTTTGATTCTTCTTGCTTTAATCATTTTGCCTTTTTATGACTCAAATGCTAATTAGATCATAACTTCATCAATTGATTTTATCATCGAGATTCAACAATTTCATTTTCCTTTAGTCTTTATTTAATTATTTATAGTGTTCCTATGAAAAGATAAAAAGAGAAAAGAAGGGAACTCTTGATTCTCATTGTAGATTGATATCATTATAGCATTTGGATCGGACGATGATGTACTTATAAATCAAATAAAGATTTTTTAAATGATATCAAAATATATGCATATTCAAGGTTATTTGATTTCAATTTTTAATATTAAAATTTTTTCATATAAGAAAAAATATGAGTATAATTTTTATGCTCACACACTTACTCAAACTAAAATACAAATATGAATGAACAATACATTAATAATTCAACGATAGATAATATCCTGATATGTAATAAAGAGCAAATAAATCTTGTGACTTATTTTTGTCTTATAAAATCAATTAAAATGCACTTAAAATATGTGAAATTAGCTGGAGTTATATTGTATATGATGTTTATCATCACAGTTTTCTTTCTTCCTTCAGTTAAAAAAAAATTAAATTTTACTAATATTTAAATAAATAAATAATTATATCAAATGGTGTACATACATTCAAATTTAAGACCTATCACTTGTACACTGATGATGTCGACTTAAGTTACAATTTTTATAAACTATAAAGTCTTTATTATGATAAAATGGATCTTTATTGTAAAAAAAAAATGAAAAGGTAACCTATGATCTTAATATACTTGAGAAATTGTCACATTTATTATAGTTCAAAGCTGTTTCTGCATGCTTATAACCTCCTTATATATATATATAATTAAAATATCAAAAACTGATACAAAACCAAGATGACACCTGAACGAATAAGTACATGCAAGCATTGAACTTTGAATTCTATTGATGTGTTCATGCTGCCCTAGTAGATTGGATTCTCTCTATTATTCCTTTAAATTACTTTGACTGAATAGATGTAATGAAATGTGACGCATCACCAACTCATTCAATGGTTCCCAACAAGGCTTAATTAATTAATGATCAAACATCTATTGGGATGCCACGCAAAAATAAACAAAAATAAATCCTGGATGCAGCTACATATCTGCTTTATTCTCATCCAAGTTTTTTGTTAGTTGAGATGTAGTGCAAGAATGTGTAAGAAGTAATCACAGGATTTATTGTCTTGTGCTTAGTTTATTGCAAAATGGAGTTCTGTTGATCTTCCAAAGCTGGATTGCATGTGGTTGTAATCTGGATTCGATATTATTCTTTGCTTCCTATCCAGCTCACAATGTCTTGAACATCCACTTTCTATCATACAGCTCACAATTCTGAGCATAATATGGCTGTGTTTGTGTTCTTGGTAAGCTTGGCCTTTCTGCTACTCTGTGAAACAGTATCAGCAATGCTGTCCCTCACCAATGATTTATCTTAATAATTTTGGAAGACTAATGGTAGTCCTCAAAGATGTAATAGAAGAAGATATGTGGTTGGGAATTAAAGGTGCAAGTAATATTTAATGTCTTTGTAACTTTCATGCTATCTGTTTGATTACTAGTAACATCCTCAAAAGCCATGCACATAACAAATATGAATTAGCAACAATAGCTGGCTGTTTGAGGCATACACCTATGATTTTGGTGATTAACTATTCAAATATGTGGACAGTTTTTTGCTCAGAAGTAAGAGGATAATGATGGAGTTAACAATGAAATAGGAGGTTTTTCCTCATCTATTAGTGCTTTATTTGTTTATGGAAAGAAGGTATCCTCTAATGGGATGTTAGATATTACAAAAAAAAGGAGAGAAAAGAGGAAGAGAGAGTCGAGAGAAGAAAGAAGAGAAATAACTCAAGAAAAGAGAAAAAGGAGAGAAACTGAAGAGACTTTATTCTTGATCTGTGTTCTAATGCCTTTGGAATTTACAGTAGCCTTTGATGATTCACTCTAATCTCTTTTCTTCTTCGAGTAAAGATAGTAAAATTTAACATAGCTTACCATCGAGTAAAATTTTTATTTTGTAACTCCCGGAAAAAAAATTGACAAGAAAACAAAAAAGTATAACATATACTACTTTTATATTTAGATTTTGGATATTTATTAATATAGAATAGAACCATAGGCATCTTCCAAAATTTTCTACAAAAAATAGAGATGTAAATACAGTTCTATTGCCGATTAAGGTAGGATTAGGATTCCCTCTAATATAAATAAGACTAGGAGTTCTCCTTAGAACTCAGTCTAATTTTGAATTGGATCTCTTAAAACCAAGGAAGTATTAGCTGCCTGAATCAAAGATATAAATAAAAAAATCATGAATCCATTACTTTACTACGTAACCTATCAAAATCTTCAACATAGTTGCGGTCGTTAGATATTTATATAGGTATATAATAGAACTGCATATGACCTGTGCCAATGCTTGATTTGTGCTTGTATACATTTCATAATAGAAATGTCTTTAGATCCCTGTATTTCACTAGAAATGATGATGACATTTTGTAAATATTGTGTTCGATCAACTGCAAGTGGAAGTTGCATTATTGTCAGGATTTCTGAATTCTAGTTTGCAGCTCAAAAATGGTTGCATGATAGACTGCAGAATCCATAGAAGACTTCTAACAAGTCTTGTGGATCATACAGATGTGCAAGAAACAAAACATGCAATGTGTATCACTTGGCAGCAGACATCATGTTGCAAGTAAATACCCCTTTAGGGCATGTGATTGCATGAAAACTTAGATTAGGCTCTTTGATACTCTCATATGTAAAGAAGTATCATCCTGGTCTGGATCTAAACATCTCATGTGATTATTATTTGTCATATATTAAAATTAAGATTTTTCAGTCCAATTGTAGGGTTGAGGATAAAATCATATTTGAGGATAAATTAAGATTTGTCATGCATTATTTACTCTAGATACCAAAACATTGTAGAACAAATTAATATATATAAATTGATTGTATAGATCTGCCATGAACCAATCATGATTTTGAAGTTTTGATTTATAATCTAGCTAGCTACACAAAATTAAAGAATCAGAACTTTTTATCTCTATTTTTTCTGGTTATCTTTAGGACCTCCATATGTTCTCTTTTCAAAGCTTGAGAGTTCAGGGCTATCTTTCAGATTAAGAGACAGTGGTTTAGCAGCAGCCAAAGGCATGCAAGTTGATAAACAACACATGTCAATTGGCCCTAACTGCAAGTATTTAGTATGGTAATCACTTGATCATGGAATCACGCATGTCCAAGTTGCACCTGACACCAATTGGAAACATTTTATTAGCCTATTACAACCTGACATGCTTTGTGCACCAACATGGCTGCAAATGAACTCTCATAGTTGCTGTGAACTTTGGCATTGAATCTGGTCTATATTAATCTTGAATAAATAATACATCTAGTTTGCATTGTATATATCTGTATGTGTGCTAATACAGACTCGAAGTGTTTAGGCAAGAGTAACCATGGCTGGGTAAAGCTAATCAAGCAGATCATAATCTGAGTTGAAGTTAAAGCATAATCTTAATTAATGTGAGTCCTGTGAAACATCACTAGAAAGATGAACAGTCCAACAAGATATATCATACCTGAAAGTTCTAATAATCTTTTAGGTTGTTTAAAGATCAAGGTCTAGAATTGTCTAACCAGTCCCCTCAAAGATAGTACACCTAATATTCCCTTGTTGGAACTGCCAAGGAAACTTCTTGACACTATATTATAATGTTTGATGTGATCATCTATCTCAAAGTGGCTTTTTACCTACAAAGAAATCTTATGAATTTTATAGGTACCATGAGAAGCATGAATTTAGAGACAAAGAAATCATCTTTGGCAAGCTCACCAAATTAACGAAAGGAATACGGCAGGATGACACAGTGACGACTTCCAATTATGCAATAATTGCTTTGAGGGAACATCTTAAAAGAGGTCTTCCATGGTGTGGTAGGGTGGTCTATTGATAGTGAAGGCTTGAAGAGGAGATGGGAAGCAGCAACCTTGGGCGGCTGGGAAATGGAAGTTATGGGTCTTCCAGGAGGGGGAAGAAGAGCAGCTCTGACAAGCGAAAGCAGCCTCAGAGAGGGCTTGGGGTGGTTCAGTTGCTTGGCTATTCTTCCTCACTTCACTCACCATTTGTAGGAGATCTCAACAAGGTGTCTCTTCTCTTCTCTCTTCTCTCTTCCTCTAACACACACAGACACAATATTACCTTAATCGTATTGCATAACTTGTTCTTGGATTGATATTTCCCTCCATGGCATCATGCAACAGGATCTTAGATTATCATTGGCACACCAATCATCTCCTTCTTCTTCTTCAACAGTAACCAGATCATCTTCTCTCCTTGGTTCTCATCCTAACACTATGGTATGTCAATCATCATTGCTCATGGTTTCTATATATTTAAAGCTTTAGTGACCATTAGGATGACAGCTGCAAGATGAACACAGATTCAGGTGGGATTTGGAGGCTCTATGGGGGCAGAGATCAGATATGGCGGACTTCATCCCGGTGCAACATTAAGGTATTACAGTCGTCATGTTCATTCCTGCTTGTGGTCTGAATACTTCCAGATCCTTGCACGACGAGAACGATCTCCTCCTACCACTTCATCTTCTACAGCCGACCGTAACGCTGCCGCTCATTGAACAAAGCTTGGAGGTACTGTCCACAAACATCAAGATCTATGCCTCGACTGATTCTTACTTCAAATGAATCAATCTAGTGTTCTTGTTTGACTTCATGCAGAACAACAGACGACGATCTGATTCCATCAGCCAAAACTCCGATTCAAGTAACTCATCAGAACTAGATTTAGAGCTCACACTGTCCCTGTGAGTCAAGTGCTATGGCAAGGTCGGGTCCAAGTCCATGCACAATTCCTAAGAAAAAGAAAAGGTTGTTTAATGACTCCTCAAAGTTAGAATCTTTCATTGGTTAAAACTCTTTGCTAATCACACTACTTAGTCATTTGTGTTAAAAGGACAATATAAATTTACGAACTTGATGCATTTATGGCACCCTATATATTCCAAAATGTCCCATTTAAATGTGATATATTTGCTCTTGCCATAATAATAATAATAATAATAAAACTCCTAACATATCCCATATTTTTTTTCCGTATTTATTAGTCCACCCAAGATCAAAAATAAAATAAAATTAAAATTTTATGCATCCCAAAATATTCTGTTTACGTGTAATGAATCTGTTTATGTTATAAAAATATTTAAAGTACTCGATGTGATGTATCCCAAGTATCCCATATGCGGTAAAAGGGTATTGAAACTGTTCGATGCACTGTAAAGTATTAAGTTTTCACATAATATATCATCTAAGATACAAAAATATTCGAAATGCTCAATACATCTCATACATCCCGATTATGAGGATATGTCCATCCTAATAGAAATATTTATCAAAAATAATCATTTTAACACAAATATATTCATCTAAAATAAAAACATATTTGATATGCCCGATGATCTTATGCATCCACCTATGGGCATTGCCAGCTTACAGCAACTTCTGGGAGAGAGAGAGAACTCCTTGATCTACAATTACTTTCAGGAATAGAAGAGTGTTCTCCACTTTTGTACCAGTAGGGAACAAAGCTCGTGTTCAGGGATGGATGGATAAACCTGGGATGCCTCAAGACTTTTTAGCCATGAACCAAGAATAAGTTCTTGGAAAAGAATCCTTCTTTCCCATGTTAGATGTTACAACTCATTCACCAGACCTTTTCTTCTATACTGTGGCTATGTATGTTTGATCCATCTTTTTCATTTCTTGTGGGTTGAATCTGATTTCCTACAACTCATACATTAATCATTAATTCATCATCCTATTATTGTTGGGGCCCTAATATCCCCCATCAGATGTTACACTATTCTCTATATCAGATGTTCATGTCTTACTCGATGAATAAATCATATTATAATAATGTTAGTAGATCAAGCATCTTGGAGCATCATAGCTACACAAAAACATCCACCTCAAAAGAAAAAAATAAATAAATATTTTCCAAAGAAAAAGCCAAGAGTACTACTGTTCCTCACTAGTGATTGATTGGGTGTTATCAGAAGAAGGCTCTAATTCCATGCAAACCATGCAGAGAAACATCCCTTTTCCAAGAGGAATCCAATCAAACCTCACAATCACACACATCTTTCGAATGATTTGCACTTCAATATGCTTCCTTTTAGGATCCTCTGTTTGTCCTGTTACGGATCATCCACACCCTCTGCGGGAGGTTTCACGGATCTTAAGGGTATCGAACGGTCCTCCACCTGTGCTGCACAATACTTGGGAACATTTATGGAGCTTTATGGGCCGGACACGTTCGATCCGACCGCCGCTCGTGAACCTTCATCTTCGTCGCACGAATCTTTAGGGGGATTAACGGTTTCCACTTGTGCCGCAGGCTCTGCAACAAAACACGGGCAAGCTGGATCGAGCTGACTTGGGATCGTTAGTAATCGGACCGGTCCGGTTCGATGGATAACAGCTAGCTGGTGTTCCTCCTCGCGACCGACGTCGTTAAATTACCGGAAATGCCCCCACGTCGGCTTCACCGTCATCTAAGAGTACTCCCCTCGCCCATACCTAAAGATTTCTTCTCGCTCGTGAATTCTTCGCCTCCATTCGAAACCCTAGCAGTTGATGCTTTCCTGGTGGAGGAGCGGAGGACTCTTAGGGCATGGATCGAATCGTCGGCGGGAAGTACAAGCTAGGGCGCAAGATCGGGAGCGGATCCTTCGGCGAGATCTTTCTTGGTGAACGAATCGGCGCCTCTGTTCCTCTTCCGTCTCCTCCAATTCGTCTCATCGACCGATTTCTGTTGTTTTCTTCAGTTATGTTTCTTTTTACTTACTCGATTCTGATATCTGTGTTCGTTTCGTCTGTTCCAGCGACCCACGTTGACACCTTGGAGATCGTCGCCGTTAAGATCGTAAGTTATCCGATCTTTCTTGGTCCCTTTCTCTATTTGGTTTCTATTCCGATCTGTGGCTGCCGGTACATATTCAGGAGAATTTTCATTCTTTTTCTTTGAATAGGAGGTTAAATATCGTTTTCTAAGTTATCTGGTTAATGTTTCTATTAATAGATGCATCTCTTCTTCTGTCGGAACCCTAAGTTGAGTTGCCATGCGGTGTTATAGAATTAAGCCGATTGACATCTCTTGAAGTGCTTATTAAAGTTTCGATTGGACAGCTGGATTTCTTTCATGGTTATTGTCTGTAGTTCTTTCAATTTTGATAGATTTCTTTCTACCGAGTTTGAAGTTTTAAAGAACACTGTGGACGTTTTAGTTTTTATTTGGTCGTTCAATCAATTTTTGGAAATTTTGCATAGATTTTTCTTAGTTTCATGTTGCATTGGTTTTGCTTACTTTTGCTGAACATGGGTGCAGGAGAACAATAAGACGAAGCACCCGCAGTTGCTTTATGAGGCCAAGCTGTATAACATTCTTCAGGGGGGAAGTACGGCACACAAATCATATGGCAGGGCACTGCCCCTGTTCTGGAACTTATGAGTTAATTGCATCATTAAATCATGCTTGCAGGTGGTATCCCAAACATAAAATGGTGTGGTGTTGATGGAGAGGATAATGTTCTTGTTCTCGATTTGCTTGGTCCAAGCCTTGAAGATCTGTTTGTCTATTCTGGCCGCAAGTTCTCATTGAAGACGGTTCTAATGCTTGCAGATCAGATGGTAATGGAAAATTAACATATTATGAAAGAAATTTTCATGTATTGGTCATAATACCTGTACTTTAGAGCTTTGCACAGTTTGGTGAAGCATTGTGGGTTTGAACGATATACAAAAATTTAGTAGGAGTATAATTGGATCCAAAGAAGTACTTCATGAAAAGCTCAATAATGTTTCATGAGATCTAAATTTCATAGTGTTGTCAGAACAAAAGATTGATAAAATTGATTTAATCATTGCTTTACTGCTTTTAAATGTTCTGAGGATTGATCATAAGTAAATGATAGATATGGATTAGAAATGATTAAATAATGAACTCCGGTGATGTTCAATTTCTCAGTTCAAAGTGATAGTGGAAAATTGTACAGAAATTATCATGTCTAAGAAATAAAGTAGAGAAAAAATCATATTCAACAACGAGAAACTAAATATTGTTAGCCAAATTCTGCATGAAGTAGTACATCCGATTCAAAATTTGACTAGACTAATGTAGACAGAGAAGGTAGAAATCATTCTCAACTGTCATGATCACTGTTGATTAATTATCACCTTCTTTCTTTTTTAGTTTTCCTCTAGGAATCACTATATTGTGAACCTTCTATGCATCTATGCGAAAACTCCTTAACAGATTGTGACTACATTATGCTAAAAGTAGAATAAATATTTAGTCCAAATATATCTGTTTATGAACTCCATCAATTGTTTCAAATATTTTAGCTTCATGAATCTTATATGTTTTTTCTTTTTACACAATAAATAAATTTTAATGTCATGTTACCTTGTAAATGGAAGTTGGATTAATCTGTTTCATGTTATATGGATTTTTTCTTGCCAAATGACTTCATACCCATTTTTTTTAATTTCAGTTAGTCCTAAAATTATTAATTATGCATGGTCTACTGCAGATTACACGAATAGAGTATGTGCATTCCAAAGGTTTCTTACACAGAGATATTAAACCTGATAACTTTCTAATGGGTCTTGGTCGGAAAGCCAATCAGGTAGGAACTTGAAGTGCCTCTAAATTTGTGTTAGTTGTAGATGAAATACTAGGATAATTTTGCTAATGGTATATATTTGAAAATGGCTGTCCAGGTATACATCATTGATTTTGGACTTGCAAAAAGATATCGGGATTCTACCACCAATCGCCATATTGCATACAGGTGTGTAATCTGCTACCTGATAAAGATTGGCTTGGGGTAACTCTTTCTTATTGTGTATAGCATGCAGAAGACAAAGGTTAGTTCGAGCCCTGTAGTCACTGAATTGTGAACTATGGACATATTTCTTATTTAGTGGGGCTGAAGTAGACAAAGAAAAAGCAAATTAGGCTGTTTCCTTCCAAAAGGTGTGGCATCAAATTAAAAAAAAAACACTGAGGAACACCAAGGGGATAGTAGATAAAGCATATGGAAGCTTGTAATTATTGCATATAGAAGATTTGATAGGTTTTTTCCCTTTGAGAATGACACCTTTGCATTTATTTTGATTACTGATCACCCTTTTGAATGCTTAGGTGATAATCAACTATTTCTTTTTCATGCACCAGAGAAAACAAAAACTTGACTGGAACTGCTCGTTATGCAAGTTGCAATACTCATCTTGGTATTGGTAAGTGGAGACCAATATAAGACATTGCTAACTTTTAGTCATGCCATGATTACTTATTTGAGCCATTTATAAACCAGAGCAAAGTCGCCGGGATGATTTGGAATCTCTTGGTTATGTTCTTCTCTATTTTCTCAGAGGGAGGTATGCTTTAGTTAAAGAGAGTTTTTATTTCCAGATTTACCAACCCTTCCCTTTTTAATTCGTGAAGCTATTTTTAAGTTTTAGGAGCAACCTGTGTTACTTCATGTTGCCATGCCCTTGTACTAGTAGATCATAGGTCTGGTAATAGTTTATTTAAGATGACATGAGTGGCACTCGAATGATGATCAGTAATCCAAAATTTTAAGCAAATAGTTCACTACCATTTTGGCAGATCATGGACGTAAATCATATTTGTTTGGTGGAATACGAAATTGGTTTTATAAGCTAGATTTTTGTATAAAAGCAATAATGATGTATATTACTATTCATTAATTCATTAGATCTGCTTTAAGTGTGCCTCTCGTATTGTCTATTTGAGTCAGAAAAGCTTCTCTGAATTTTCTTCTCAAATTTGCCTTTTTGATTATTGCATCTTACTTATCTTCATGTCATCGCTAGCATAATTAACTTATTATCTTGTGATTGTTTAGTCTTCCATGGCAAGGTCTAAAAGCTGCCACAAAGAAGCAGAAGTATGATAAGATATGTGAGAAGAAGCTTTCAACTCCTATTGAAGTATGTCTTCAGTAATTACGTGTTGTATCATGTTCAACCACCACTTTGGACATCTTGTTAATAAATGTGATTTTAACAATATAGGTTTTATGTAAATCTCATCCGGTGGAATTTGCTTCTTACTTCCATTATTGTCATTCTTTGACATTTGAGCAACGGCCTGATTATGGATTTCTGAAGCGCCTCTTTCGTGACTTGTTTACCCGTGAAGGTAATATGTGTGCAAGCATGATTTATTTCAATTTTCATCATTAACTGACTGAGGAGCAATCATTCATTCTTTGGTTCATTGGTGAAAATATCTTCTAGTCCTTGAGCTTCAGTCATAATTATACAACGTGGCTGCGTATGTAAACATAACAAAAGAAAACGAGGAAGACACAATTTGCAGAATATGGAAGTCTCTCTGTTAATTGGCATATAAAAAAATTATATGGGATTTGATATTTGAGTTGGGGCATCTTTTTTATGGACCTGTTTACCTATTATTTGTTGATAATTGCCAACATCTTTTTTATTTGAGTTTGACTGAAAGTTTTCTATCAATTATGGCAGCTTATGAGATCGATTATATTTTTGACTGGACAATTTTGAAATATCAGCATGCCCAAAGGACAAGATCTCAACCTCGAGCCTCTGTTAGTATTCTCTGCATTATTAAATTCACTATTAAGCTCCTTTAGTAAGCAGTTAAATTCTTTATGTTCCCAAATTCTGTTAGTTGGATAATGTACATGATTGCATGGCGCTTGAGATATGACAGATAACTGATTAAGGTTATTTTGCTTCATTTTTTGTGAGACAATGGCACGGTTAAATCAGAACTTTGTTATTGCGACAATTTTGGGCTATCTGATGACTGTCCAACTATTCTTGGTTTTTTTAATCTGAGGACAGGTTGCATCACTAAAAGAAAAAAAACAATGTCCTGCAGACTATATTCAATTTTTGTTTCTTATTGCTGTGAGAGGTGATATTCTTTTAAATGAAAATCATGAGCATTGAGTTAATTATCTTGTTTTATTCCAAGATGTCTATGTAGTTTTTTTTTTTTTGGCAAAAGATGTCTGTAGTTATAACGACACTTGTTGAAGTATATAGCTTGTCGAACAGCTCGAAGTTCTCTATTTTGCTGAGTTTTTTGTCTGAATTGGCAGCCAATCTCTGGTGGAATGACTAGCCGAACAATTCCAATGGACATTGACAAACATCAAGGTGTGCTGAAAATTCTGCTTTAAAATGATCTAAGATAGTAACAACTGGAAATAACCAAAATTGCCATGTTAGCAATAGTTTCATTGTGAAGATGTAGATATCATGGTTGCTTGTGAATTTTAATGAAATAAACAGAACTCCTTGTTTAGTTAAAGCTATGATGTCATGTATTTATCAAGAGTTTTAGCATCCTTGATTTTTTAATTTATGTGACATTCTTCTCAAATGATTTGAAATTTGACTCATCTCTAATGATGGAATTAGAGTGTTCTTATTATTATCATGGTTAACATTTTTTATTGAGATCAAGAAAATTGCTTTTTTTTTTCCTAATTATATCAACAGAATCATCATTGCAAAGTAGCCCACTTTGCCTTTGATCGTCTCACCTAGTAGTATATAACATGTGAACCACTATTTCTAATCTAAAATTATTCAGTATCTAACTTTTGAAGATGCTAGGGCGCGAACATGCCTAGTTAAACTAAAAACTCTAGTAGTAGAATCATAGACTATATTTGAATGTGTACTTGCTAAATTTATAAGTGCTGCACTAATATGCATTTGGGTGCTCATTTAACATTCTTTTTCTGATCAAATCATATTCAGTTACCAGTGCAAATGATGTTCCTCGTGGCAATGAAGTTAAAGAACGTGTAGGACCAAGTAATGTTGCACGCACTACAGTTCAGATGCAGTTCAAACTTGCAGCTGATAAAAATATGGGTTCTGACCATCAGCGTCTTGATAAGTTGGTAAGTCATGATGATTCATTTATCGTTCAGTGATGATCAGGCATTTCTTCTTTAACACTAAACAAAGTTCCTAGTAAAATTTCCCTTCAGTTATGATATATGCACTATTGTAGCTTTCTTGATTTTTTCTTTCTCCAACGTATTTTTAGAGGGTGGGAACGAGCTCTGAAAAGCCACATGTACCATCTTCATCATTTGCTTTTCCTGGCGCCCCAAAGAAAAATGTGTTGGGTTCGAAACAACAATCAGGGCCAACTGATTCTTCATATCTTGGTTCATCCAGCAGTTGGATTCCTTCCCTACAGCATCCTTCAGCAAAATGACTGGTAATGTGCTGTGCATATCTGCCCACATGTTCAGTGTCCCATATTCATGTTGAGGCACCCTGGTTGAGTGTATTTTCATTATGGGCTATTCAGGTGTAGGTTCATATGGGTTGGGTCCAACAAAAAGATAGCATATTGCTACCAAAGATGGCTTCCAAAACTATTGTTGCTTAAGTCAGTCGGTGGATATCAGGATACGTACTGTATTCCCTAATTAAGGTGACCACAGATACAGATGTTGCTAAAATGATCTTCAAGAGACATGGTTGATAGTGTGCTACAAAATCAACTCTTGCTGGTCTAGCATATTATGACTCCATTCAAATTAGATGATGTGTGAGATGAATTCGGGTTCTGTTAATAGATCATATGTTAATTCTACTGGTTAGAGGGGAATCTTGTAACAACAAAACAGCCTTGTGGATTTATCTATTTGCTGTTCTTTTGTTGCTTGTACATTTTTTCTTATTCTTTGGATTTATACCTATTATGGCTATCTGAAATAATTCTAGCATTAGTTACATTGCTCTGGCATTTGAATAGAGGTTCATAATTTAGTTTTCGGTTGTCAGATTATTATCTTTTTACAAGAAGTCTTAACCCGATGGCAATGTTACTGTAATTATAAGTTGATCATTGCCACAAAGGTGCTTGTGTTATTAACGAGCATGTTTTATGGATTAGATCCACATGTGTTAGCTTATTATTTTTAGTATTTTTCCTCTCTCCAGAGCATGATCCCATGATGGTATAGAGCAAGAAGATAGATTGCTTTGAAGATTTCAGATAGAGGGTTTGAATCAACTTTCATGTCGAGCTGTCTCCAATATGAAAAAATGGTGAACATGAATCAGCATGAAAAGAGAAAGGTAGTCTCTTGGTACAATGCAAGGTTTGTTGCACCATAGAGGATTTAATGCTTTGCTTATCCTACTTCGAATCTTTTTTTTATCATGCGTCTGTAAATTTTTATCTGTTTATGTGGTCTGTGAATTTGTTAGTAGCCAGTGTTATATTTTAAGATCTGAGGTAGGGAGATCAACGAAAACTAATTATATAGCAATAATGATGGTGAGTCCTACATTAAAATCTAAATTTATTAGTACAATAATACATGAAGAGCATATTTTGATTCTAAAGTTAGGAACAAAGTTTGGAAACTAAGGAATAATTAAAATCATAAACAGGAAATACTATGATTTCAAATTTTAAAAATAAAAATAATCTGTAGAAAGTGAGACAAAGACTCTGAACATTTTATCAATAAAAACCCTCAATATTGACTTTTTAATCAAATGGCACCCCTCATATTCTTTTTAGAATTTACTATTTAAAGTTTTTTCTTATTATTCATAATTCTCTTATTATTTATTTTTTTTTAAAAAAAATAATAAAATAATATTTTATTATTTATGGTCCCTTTAATTTTACTTGTATTCTCTTTTTTTTCCCATAGCCCTCAATTGTGCATTTTACTTTCATTGACTCTCCTCGTTGCTTCTGCATATTGGTGGGCAGTGTGCAAATGCTTAGAATATGGTATTTTTCAAGGTCCGTAATATCGTATCGTATCGGAGTTTCGACCTGGGTTCGGTACTGTACGATATGGGTGTACCGAGCACTGTAGCAGTGCTACAGTGCACTATTTGTACTGCTACAATGCACTGTAGTACTGTACCGGGCGGTTCGTGTACCGGTAACCTATCGGATCGGTACGTACCGCCCGTACCGGGCGATACACATCGAAACGGCAGACCTTGGTATTTTTTAAGTTAATATAACTAACATATGAGATATCTTATAGATTATTATAGAATATATATATTTTTAATAATATTAAATTATTTTAATAAATATTAAAAATTATTTTTATCTTTTTTAATTATCATCTCATTTCATCATCTATTTTTTTATTATTTTATCATATCCGATAATTAAGATAATTAAGATGATGAGGAGGAGAAAGAAAAGAAAAGGGTTTGTTAGGTAATGATAAAGGAGATTTTATTAGTATTAAATTATAAATTAAGGGTATAATCTATTTATAAAAAAATAATTTAGGAATATTTAAAGTTCTTAACATGAGATTGTAAATAACAAGGAGATTGCAAATATTAAACTCTATTTTTTTGCCTAATTTTTTTTTTGCTGTGATGAAAATGTCTTTGTACTTTTACTTAAATGAGTTGATCATCCATATTATTTGAAAAATCTTTAATTTTATAAATAATTATCATAATTTTTTTTAAAATACAAAAATAACACTAATTATTTTATAATTAGATTGATGTTATTTTAAAAAAAGATAATAAATAATTACCGATTTTCTAATGGCACATGTGATCAAGTCATTTTAGTGAAAAACTGAGTATTTTCGTCCAAAAGCACCCGCAGATAAAAACAAATACGAGGGGTGCCATTACGTAAAAGATCAATAGTAAAATCTTTTTTTTGGATAAAATGTTCAAGAATTTATCGTTCTCCAATATGAAAATTCTTTTTACTCACAATCCCGTGTTAATCGTTGATCAATAGGGTCTACTGTCATTATGTAAGAGAGGTGGAACACTATAAAAAAAATAAATAAATAAATATAAGGGACTAAAATATAAAATTTAAATTATGAATCTCTTTATAACTTTCTTTTTTTAATCTTAATCTAAAACCTAAGTTTATTAATACAATCACGCATGAATAAGATCTTTTAATTCTAAAATTCTAAACAAATAATATTTAAAAATTGAAACTAATGAATAGTTAAATCATGAACAATCAGTATTATGATTTAAAATTTTGAAATTAAAAAATAATTGATATTACATTAGAAGATATTTTAATCAATCTTGTTGACCGAAACTGATGAATGAGTCAAGGAAGAATGGTCTCCAACTAGAAAATAAAATAAATAAATATTATTTTTTTAAAAATATATAATAAATTTATTTTCCATAATTACATTAGAAGTGTGATCTTGACGATAAATATCATTTAAACCAATAAATCCTGGATTTAGAACCTCGATTATTGATAGATATTTTACTTTAATTTTTATATATAACACATTGAACATGAAATTTAGTTATATCCATGTACATTACTTAAGGCTAAGTAGAATTGGATCAAAGTCAAACTTGGGTCAAGCTTGTTATGGTTATCTTCCAACCCTAATTCCAATTCAAATCCAATTAATCAAATTGGCCGAGATTGGAAGGTAATATTATTCAAATCCAATTCAAACCCTACTGCAGATTATATATCTATGTATAGACGAAGCCGGCTCGTAAACCCTACCAAGAACTCTACTGCGAGGACCCTTGGCCGCCTCCGGGAGAGAGAGAGCGGAAGGATGCAGCGAGCGACGGCGATCGCGTCCTTCGTCCTGCGGCGTCTCGCGACAGTGGAGACGGCCCGGCCGATGGTCCTCGCGCGGGTAGCCTCCTTGGCCGGTGCGGCCCCCTCCCGGCGCCTTTGCTCCTCACTCGACCTTCGCCGCGCTATCGCGCGCCTCCTGCCGCCTGTTTACGAGCCCTCACGTGGCTTCGCGCGGGGCCGGGAGGCCATCCCGAGCGACTTCGAGGACGAGGATTCGGACGACGAGGACCTGGACGATCTCGACGAGGACTTTGACGGCGAGAACGATATCGATGAGGATTGCAGCGAGTTCGACGGCAACGATTCGAGGGAAGAGTCCGATTGATTCACGAGTTGATGGGGTGATGGTGTGGTCTCCGAAAAAATCGGTAGGAATCATGGCTTTCTCGTGCAGTTATTGATCACAAAAGGGGAAAAAGGGCGACTCTTTTACGTTGATTGATCGATAAATCGGTTTCATTTTTTGGTAGATGAATTGATATCTCTGTTTGCACTTAATAAACTATCGGTTCTTTAGCTGATGGTAAACCCCTCTGCTGTCAGTCTTCGAAATCTTTTCTCACAAGGCAATGGTGTGTATGGTGAGCACTCTATCTCTGCAACCACCGATCACCCAATAGGCCCAAACAAGTGTAGAATCAAGTTGCTATCTTTATCAGACATGCAACAGTAATATTCGAATCATCAAAATTCATGTTTAAGTATATTGACCTTAAAGATAAAAAGACATCAAATAATTAATTATCACAAGTTAAATTAATACTATTACTGTAGCCAATAATAAAAGAAAAACTCGAGCGAAGCAAATCCATAACATTTATATACAATCTCTAACATCAAATCCATAGGATTTGTTATATTACGACATTGACAAGTTATTTATCTATATTTAATCGAAACATCATTAAACCAAAGATTGGTCTCCTAATTTAGATCCTAGTTATGAGGGTGTTATTAGTAGTTAGCATATCATGAATACAATCTTTTTATTTTATTTTATCTTTATTCTCTCCTAAGGTTATTTTTTTTAAGACATCCAAAGTGACATTTAATCTATTTAGGGAGAGATTGTGCCCCAAGATATTGAGTGAAGGCCCCTAGACAATCCTCTTTTTATAAAAGAAAATCTTTAATTTCTTTCTCTATTTTCTCCTAAGTTTTCTTTGGCATCCAAGTGACATTTAATGCATGGCAAGTTGTAACATTGAGGACTGAGTTACTAAATGTAATCTTGGGGATAAATAGGAGTTCTAATTTTTTAATTTTTCCTACAAGAAAATCCTTCAAAAGTCGACAAGAGAAATCTCCTAGGGCTGGCTAATCTTAGTCCCCTTGATATGTAAAAGGAAAATTACCCTCCTTCACATTTAAAAATATATAAATCTCCCTCTTCTTATTAATATTAGTATGCCTTACAAAAAAGATATTTATTCTCTAATTAATCAATGTCTCATACAATTGAAAAATATTCTAAACAACCTTACATGATTTTCTATTGACGCTAAAGTAATTGAGAATATTATATACCATGAGAAATGACAATTTGATTTCAAAACCTAAAAGATGAGTCTCTTATTATTTATACTTTTTATAAGATTAGTCTATCATCACTCCACAAGTTAGAATAAAAACAAAAATTTGATCATTCAAAAGGAATTTAATATAAGAGACGAGGAACTTGATACAAATACCATCATTGACATTACAAAATGAAATAGGATAAAAATCTATGACATTTTTAGAATTAGATTTTTTTGAAATGAAAACAAAGAAAGTCTTAACCCATTCCTCAAGTAAGATCAAAGTATGATAAATACTAACAATGGTTGAAAATAAGTGATCCCTCGAAGTATGATAAATACTATATACTCATATGGATCGAGGCTTTTCCCAAGACCTAACAGAATCCTATATCTTTTATTTACTAAAAGGATAAATAATTTTATCACTTTGAAATCCAAAATACCCATTGCACCCATCTCCCTGATAAAAAAAAATCAAAAAAATCATCAACGACAGCTCTATCATCACTCCACAAGTTAGAATAAAAACCCATAAACTTTTTCATAATAAGATCAGGTTCATACAAACAACACTAGTCAATCTAAATATAGTGAATAAGGGTCTTTCTATACCTAACTATAACTAAGTTGTGATAGAACTTGGTGTTACGGTCATCGTCCTTGATGGAATCCATCTGCATTTAGCCTTGTCCCAACCCTTTGTTGAAGAGAGAAAATAAAATTTCAATAGCTAAAATGTATAAATAGGAGAGTGGATCCCTTGATCTAATATATGACTCTTGAAGTAATTAAAACAGTCCTCGTTAATAAGGCAAGTAAAATTTCAGGAAGATATGCAATCATCAATTCAAAAAATAAATTTCTGAAAAAAATTCAAGATTCTAAGGGTTAAAAGAACCATCTTCTAAAAAAAAGATAATCATATGTCTTATCCAAATCTAACTTAAACATCACAAGGTGGTTCTTCCCCTTCCCAAAAAACATAGAGTGGGCTATAGCTTGAGAGGAAAGCTGACTATTCGATAAAAATTTGATCATTCAAAAGGAATTTAATATAAGAGACGAGGAACTTGATACAAATACCATCATTGACATTACAAAATGAAATAGGATAAAAATCTATGACATTTTTAGAATTAGATTTTTTTGAAATGAAAACAAAGAAAGTCTTAACCCATTCCTCAAGTAAGATCAAAGTATGATAAATACTAACAATGGTTGAAAATAAGTGATCCCTCGAAGTATGATAAATACTATATACTCATATGGATCGAGGCTTTTCCCAAGACCTAACAGAATCCTATATCTTTTATTTACTAAAAGGATAAATAATTTTATCACTTTGAAATCCAAAATACCCATTGCACCCATCTCCCTGATAAAAAAAAATCAAAAAAATCATCAACGACAGCTCTATCATCACTCCACAAGTTAGAATAAAAACCCATAAAAACTTTTTCATAATAAGATCAGGTTCACACAAACAACACTAGTCAATCTAAATATAGTGAATAAGGGTCTTTCTATACCTAACTATAACTAAGTTGTGATAGAACTTGGTGTTACGGTCATCGTCCTTGATGGAATCCATCTGCATTTAGCCTTGTCCCAACCCTTAAGGTTAGCTTATCTGATTAATGTCTGAAACCTTTTGTACAACGTGGTCAAATTAAAAATATCATTTTCGATGAGACCACCATTAGCATCCTGTAACACTAATTTATCTATCTCACTATTGGTTTTAAAATACAAAACTTCCAAGTCTCCTAAGTTGTTCTAGTTTCATTTAGATAGAATACTCTAAAAGCAACGAAGATCATCAAAAATAGAAGACATGGCAAATAGATTTAGCTAACTAGAATTAGCAATAGCTCTATCGAGCCTCACCAAAATTCTAGCCAACCCTTTCCTGTTGTTCATCAAAGCATAAGGATTCTTGGAGAAACCCATATCATTGATCCCAATCAAATAAATGTTTTCTTTTAAAGAACAAACCGAACAAGAATCATAAAAATCATTACCTCCTTTCTTATCCTCCCTACTCAAAATACAATTAAAATCCCCAATCTAATACCAAGGGAGATACGAAAAATCCATAGAAGAAAGCTCATTCTAGAATAATTTTCAACAAGATATATTCATACTTGCATAAATCACCAAAAGATATATTGAAAAGCTTGGATAACAACAATGGAGCAAGACAACCTAGGTGTGCAAGTGGCTGGAATCCCAAATCAACATAGTTCCACCAGAAGCTCCTACGATCGATTGTACATTGTACTTCCAATGCCTCCCAAAACTCACAATAACTCCGATGGGTCTTCTAGAGAAGCAAGGAAGTAGTTCTTTTCATCGATTAATCTCCTAAGATAATCATATACAACCCTATGAACCAAGCTCCAACCAATAATTATCATCTAAGATGAATAACTATACGAAATAAAAATCATACTCCTCTCTCGGACCATGTGCACCGTGACGTCCAACTAATCTGTTTTAAGGTTTCTTTTAGAGTGCTTAGGAATAAGATCTTATTTGGGCCTCGGCCACAGTCATACATGTCACAATATACTATAGTCATATATGCTAATCATATGTGTCCTACTAGTGAAAGTAGAGGAGGTCAAAATAGCAAACAATGTCGTCTCTGCTAGTCATATGTGTTATGCAAATCAATCACATTAGTGATGACATGTGTGACTTGACACGTTTGTATTGACTATTGCATATATGCATGTATATATTATGATGTTCTTGGATCTGTACAATGAGAATCAGATCGTGATGAGATCACGATAATGAGACCAATTCGCCTTTAAACACAAATCGTAAATAATCTCAGTCATAGATTACTTGAGAGGGATATTGAGATAACCGGATAGACTGATGTGCTGTATACTCGTCTATATGATGGATACAACTAGTCTCATAGCTGCTCATGTGAGGACACTAGGGATACAGTATAAGTGCTCATTGGAGAATAAATTCACTGATTGATTTGCTTATGGAATGCTGGATGGTTGATTATGCCTTATTGTCAAACAGTGATTCCGTAGTCCTAGTGGTGTATCTGGTCTTTAGACTTGAGACACTAAGGATGTCCTGTATGAGTGCTCTACTCTTTGATACTAGACTTATAGGTTTGGATATCCCAGATCTAGCATAATTGATCATCGGGAGTGACAGTCAACCTTACGAGGGCTATTGAGTGTCGATAGAGGATCATCCACTCTCGGTATCATAAGAGGAATATCTCATGTTCTAACTCAAACAAATCCCTGACCAGGGTCATTCAAATTGAGAGAGAAAGAGTTATCTGGGAGAATCCAATTAGAGCGAGACTTGAGTAGAAACCATATGGGTCTGATAGCGCCATGCTCGATATACGATCTTTGAGATATTAGATGGATGAATGACTATAGGTACATGATAATTGATGACCGATAAGTCCAATAGATTGGATTCCCTCTATAATAATTCACTCAACTCAACTCATCGATTGCGGCGTAGTAGTTTAGTACATCTGCAATCGATGAATTGAGTGAATTATTATAGAGATAATAATTCACTGAATTAGAAGGAGTTCTAACATGTATGACTCACGGTCAATTCAATATTGGGCCTAGAGGGTCACACACATATGGTAGGCATTGCGATGAGTAGAGGTTCGGATATGAGATATCCGTCGGAGCCCTTATCTTATTGGATATCCAATAAGCCCATGAATTATTGAATCCTGAGATCCAATAAGAGCCCATGAGAGATTATTAGATAGAGATCCACTAATCTAATAAGCTTGGGTAGTTGGATGGAGATCCAATACCCAATAGGGGATGATCCATTAGGGTTAAGTTAACAAGCGGCCTCTATAAATATGAGGGAATCAGTGGTTCATAAGCTAGAGCCTTTTGCTTACCTCTCATATTCTCTTCCTCCTCTCCATCTCAGAGCAGGCCTGGTGTTTTGAGCAACGTCGTCGCAACTCTGCTGTGGATCACTACTAGAGAGGATGTCGCTTGACCTCCTTCACCCTCTCCTATAGTTCTACAGGGATTCAGGGATATATAATCTTTCTAGGTAACATAATCTATCCCACACGTGGTTTTCTATTTCGTAGAATTTTGTGTACCAATCTTCATACGATGACGAACATATCTT
Organism: Musa itinerans; assembly: GCA_001649415.1. Lineage (NCBI taxonomy): Eukaryota > Viridiplantae > Streptophyta > Magnoliopsida > Zingiberales > Musaceae > Musa > Musa itinerans. The sequence goes on from LVTN01000330.1 coordinate 224,910, forward strand.
TAGAAATTAAGAATTTTATTTTATGTTCTTCTGTTGCGCATGCGATGTCGTCCCTAAGATTTTTCGTTATGGTTCTCAGGCAAATGAAGTGCACGTAGCACCATGCCCCTATCACCATCTCTTTTTCCAATCCTTTTCTTAGAAAGACATCCTTTCTCATATCCTGCACCGGAGAAAAGTTCACATGCCCCAACTCCTACACATCAGCACATGGAATTACAAGAACAGCCTCATGCCTCAACGTCATCTTCTTCGATGGTAGATGAGCTATCCCCGATGGCGATCCATGCCTACTTGAGCACTAGCATTAGACATGGATCCGGGGGCCACACAGAGCCTCTTCAGTTCCTTTGTGACCTTGCTAGCCTTGCCGGAGCCATCCTACCTAGAAGGTAGTTGCTCCGGCGGCAATGATCCACTCTTTCGTCCGACTCTGGAGTGGAGGCAGGTTTCTTACTAAGACATTCAAATATTTTATACCCCACATAACCACAAAGAAAACAAATCAACGAAAGTTTTGGCTACAATAAAACTTGAATATTTTTTTTTAGGACTTTCAACCCACACCCCCTATTTTAAGGGTTTCGATAAATCAATCTCAAGGGTTATCGAGCATTCATCCACCTTCAAATGTCGGTCAACCAAAACAGCAATACAGAAAATACCCTCACAAGTCCAATACTCCATCAACAAACCATAGAGCTGTACCCACATTGGTGCAAAAGAGAAGTTTTCAAAAGTTGATTGAAAATTTGACCTCCATGGTATCAGATAGACGATGAACTACAATAAGAAGAAATCTCTTGCTCGGTCCATAACTCGAGATGGGGATGGAAGATTTCAAAGTCGCAACACAGTAGAGCACACCACCTCCATCAACGGAGGAGGGCCCCTCAAAAACCATCCAACAAGTGAATAAGACCCAAGGTTTTCTCATCGCAAAAAGCTCATCATTGGTAAAAATCACAAAGTCATTAGCATTGTTCTTAATCTTTTCAAAAACCTTCAAATTAAAATGAAAATCATCCTAAGTAGTGGCCATATGACCAAAGATTACCTACGCCTAACCAAAGATAGATCCTATCTCAAGCCATGCCTAACCAAAGGAATATAGTTTGTGCTTGAGAAGTGTTTTATGAAGCAATAGCAACATTATTCCCCATCGTGATGATGCTAGGCACAATTCCCCCATCGTGATGATGGGCAACTAGGAGTTACAAAGGGCAAGGAGTAGCAATGAATGATGAGAGGGGAGGGTTCCCCCATCTCCCAAAGGGGAATTCTTTCTTAGAAAGCTTATATATATATATATATATA
>LVTN01000330.1:226305-252775 GCA_001649415.1 Musa itinerans
TGACGTTGTGGTGCAAAATCCACAAACGTAAACATCATGAAATCATGACAAAATAACTAATACTGCACTGCCCCAACAAAATTACAGCCTCCATTTAGTTAATAGCACCAAAGTGGCGGCTCAAAAGATACCTTTGGTACAGCCAAGGCAGATATTGCTCAATACAGAAAACCAGGAGTTTAGCCATGTCATATACTCATGTTTGTTGGAGAAAGAACTCGGCCAGATGCTCGCAGCACCGGTGATGTCTCGAGTTACAAACTATGAACATAAATCACGAAAGCAAACCTCTGTTGCCTTATTGAATACGCTGCTTATGCCACATTTTCTATCTTCAGGATCCAAACAAAGAGGGAAGATGAAGAGCCAGCGGTAGAGTGCATCAGGGAAACATTAGCACGGCAACAGAAGTTTGTGCATAGACACCAGGATTCATGCTTTGCACACACTTGGTTACTTGCCAAAGAAATGCCCACCGATGTTCACAAAAGCAAACAGACAATGGCCATCGTGCACAAGAATGATGATCAATCATCGAGGTAATAATAAGATCCTGCAGCTTTCTGTTCTCGGTCTTTGGTAGACTCCAACTTGTTTATCCTGGGCCTGTAATTAGTTGGATCTCGTCTGAAAGTGATATCAAGATGCTGCAAAGAAGACAAACACAACTTCTTCAGCAAAAGGGAACAAGATTAAGGGAGAGAATCAAAGAAATACTACTGACATCGAAAAGCATGTTCTAGAATAGCACAATTTATTTAGCAAGAGAGCAGTTAACTATAACTAGTCGATTCAATTTAAATGAGTAACCATAACTTTGACAATAATTAATCAGCAGTAAGTCAAGAATGATGATAATCATATGGAAGAAAGAACACCTTTGTCGATGTTCTTGTTTGATCCCTCTATTGTACAGTCTTATATTTATCTTACAACACCATGCATGGAGTACAACAAAAACAACAAGAAAGTCACAAAGCCCCACCACCATGCATGGAGTGTATTAAGCTAATTATCTTTCATCTCTGTAAATTGATTTTTTTTCCAGCTTCAAAAACAGGGTACATAAATATGCTCTCCACAAACATAGCTCAACTGTGTTTCCACTTTCCATGCATCATCAGTGAAAAAAATGCCTCCAAAAACCACATCTTCTTTATGAAACTCACTCTTGGTTGTCCCTCTACCCAAGTCCTTTTCAAATATTTGCCACATAAATAATAACCTCAATTGCTCCAGCTGCAGTCTCACCCTAGAAAATGTGGAGCTCTTCTTTATTTCACCTAGATATGTTGAAAAATTGAGATTTTACAAAAAAGAATCAAACAAAACGGAAACTGGATGGAAAACACTAATCCCATCCTATGCCAATTTTGCTAGTCCTTGGTATCTCTTAGTGGGATATGTGAAGCACGGGGATAAGACTGCCTTCAACAACCACTAAACATTCAAGCTAATTGGAGCCAAACCCAAGCTAAGAGCCTCAAATCAACAAATCGTATAACCCTAACCAATGTTTGACGTATCCCTCGAAATCATATAATCCTAATCAATGTTTGACCTATCCCCCGAAATCGTATAATCCAAATAAATCGCATAAATCGTATAATCCTATCGGTCTACTAGCTGTTGCAACAACCAGCCTGTTCCAAGCGGTCAGGTTTCGACCGGTATAGGTGATGTATCAGCTGATACAGTCAAAACTCATGCTGTATCAACTGATGCAGGTTGGACGATCGCAATTTTGAACGATACTAACCCAAATCAAGTCAAGTTTGACACAAACGATCAAATTGACCATTTGGGACTCTTTTGGGATTTAAATTGATCTATCCCCCCTCTATCACTCTCGTTCTCACTCTTTTTCACACCCTTTCTCACACTCTCATTTGTGATTAAAGTTCCTAATCAACGATTAGTGGTAATCAAACTATTGATTTGGATAAAAGAGAGATTGGAACTCAGGATCTAGTGGAATTTCTCTCCAATTTAAAGGTATCCTTTCTAAGTTTTATTTATCATTTTATATAATTGGAGGCATATTAATGCATATTTACAAAGATTAAACTTTATTAAGATTATTCTCTTATAGTAGTCCTAATTAGGTCTATCGTGTTACATTTAGGCCCAGACTGGGAACATATAGGGTTAACTACAACCTTATGCATTTATATATCTATGCCTCATATACATTCTATTTTTAATTAAATAAAATAAAATTATCATTAAATTAAGATAAAAATCCTAGAAAAGGATTTTTTGTGAATTTCTGGCCATTGTTCATCCTTTTTCCGAAAGTCAGTTTGTACCATCATAATAGAACATTGGTACCGATCGGTACATAAGGTCCGTCCATGGACCGATACCCTAGGTCGGCACGGTATGACAGTCCTTGATCCTAACCAACACATCAGGTGACAACTGCCCTGCACAGTTGGTCACAGTTACCATAAATGTCAAACATTACAAATGGTAATGAGTGCAGGTACAGGGTACACCACTTATGATTGTGTTACATGGACTGTAGGACTAGCTGATTCAATCAGTCATGGTAGACACTGAATCACATAGTTCACATGCTACTTCAGATAAGATATTTTAACCATATTGATTGACCATGCATCTGATCAACTTAATAAAATTGTGGTAAAAGAACTATGAACTTGTATTGTATTTATTCTACTGAGTGAATTGTTATTTAAACTTATCTTCTAAAAAATATTACAGTAACAATGCGTATAGATTTATTTCCCTTGGTTAATAACCACAAAACTAAATCATATTAATAAGATCCAGTCACCACCTTGGAATTCTACAAATATTTGGAACACATAGGATAATGAATGCTGACAAAGACAAGGGTGTTTGGAGCTATTCCAGTAGCCATTGTCTGGATCAAACTTAGTACCAATGGACAACTTACCATGACCAATCAGAAGGGGCTAAATTCACCTCATGGAACCATAGTGGTTTTGTATGTTCCCCCAAAAAACAGTTTACTGGATATTTCTTCTGCCTTTATGGTTGAATTTGGCTGCTTCACAAGAGTTTTATGATGAGCTGCCAACAACTGTCTCCACATATGCACAAACCCTATTAATCCCATATTCCCATCCATTTTGCAAAATCCAGAACAAGATCATAGAGAATCAATGCCTCTGTAATGTGAACTCTTTTTTCATGAGTACAAAAGCAATGTTGGAAGGGTCAATGGGTCCGATGACTACCAGTCTTAACTATTTACCTTCCACTTTTCTTATTCAAATTAGCTCGTAAGTCCTGGGAGCCTATTATAATCATTGTTGGACTTTAGTGAATCATAACATTTCTTTCAAAAGGAAAAAACCAGTTCAGCTTAGCGAAAAGAAAGATCAGATATTATGAACCATGGCATTCAAAATCATCCGTTCAACCAGTACCTAATTCAAAAACGAGCTGTAACATTTCCAAAATATCTACTTTTGCAATTTCAAAGGCAGTCAGGATTTATAAATTTTGATTCCAAACATTTTTGCATAATTAGTAATTATCGTTCAGAAAGTAATTCTTAAGTCCTAACACATATCTCAATATCATTAGATGTGACAATAAACTTTTTCCAAACAAAAGGCCAGGCTTCCACCAAAAGTCCTGGTCTACCAAGTTTGGTGATAGACCACTACTTATAAAAATACCTAAATAATAAAAAGGTCAGTAGAAATTCAAAGGAAAATGAACCACTAAACTGCATCAGAACCAAGCACATCAAGATGACATATACATATATATAAGTTCTCTTTTCTTGAGGATAAAGCATCAGATAAAATGATTGCTACTTACAGATAAGAACAAGTTCATCCCGGATACCAAAGACTGAGGTGCATTTGCAGTGCAATCTATAGAGGGCCTTCCCTCATACACAATGACCTTATCAGCCAGGTAGGTTGCCATAATGAAATCATGCTCAACAATGAAGGCAGTTTTCTTGGCATGAAGGATAAATCTCTTTATCACCTTTGAGGCGACAATACGCTGCTCCGAATCAAGATAAGCACTTGGTTCATCTATCAGATAAATATCTGCTGGCTGAACAAGTAACATGAATCAGCATAACAAGTTCACATCAAAAATGCAAAAAAACTCATTGCCAAAAGCATTCAAAAAAATTAAGGCACGTGCAAATTAGCAGGTAAGATTTTCCACAAATCAGCAGATGGCAACTTCTAATGATACAGAAAGTCTGGATTGAGCCATTATGAGTATGAAATGCATCTTTCTGCTTTCAGAATAAGCAACAGTTGAAGAATACAGACCAAAATGAGATAAATCAACAAATCAATTTTCATTACTGCCAGATGAGATGGAAAAAAAATACATATATTATTATGTAAAGAACAATCCAATGAAGCTACAGTGCAATAACTATGGCTACGTGGATTGTTATGCGAGATCATTTACAGTCATCCTTAAATGCTTCATAAAGTTTAGAACTCTCACTACATAGTTGCAAGAGTAAGCCACCAAATAAACTAGCATTTTATAAACAATTTAACAGATGGCGTAAGCTACGAAATACAAACCTTCCCAAGACACAAACACAATGCTACTCTTTGCAGTTCTCCACCAGAAAGGTTCACAACTTCTTGGTCCATCAATTGTTCAATTTGCAATGGCTTCATAACATCAGTCACAAATTGCGGATGCATATATGAATCGCGAATTTTTTGATGCAGCAAGTGTCTCACTGTAGATGGAAACTTTGGACTAATTTTCTGAGGCTTATATGAAACATTAAATTCAGGCATCTCAAAATCTGAATCTTCCACAGAATCGGGCTTCAGCAATCCTGCCTGAAATTTGTTCACAGTGTAAACCAAATAAGCAACATGAAATTCAAGTTGCAAAATTAGTACACAGAGATAATTCCCAAGGTAAACATCATGCATGCCATGACAGAATGGTGTGATGCAAATGTCTCAACTCTCAAGCCAAGATCAACAAATACAAATTACACCACTATACAATTATTGCCTACAAAAATATAGACAGAAGAGAAACGTATACATATTTAAATATCAAACGAAGTAAAACCTGATATAATGTAAACGTGTACATATTTAAATATCCATAGGAGTAAAATCTGAGAGCAATAAAACTATAAGTATGAAATGAACTGATATAAAGTAAACCAAGCTAAACAAGACTCCATTTGTTTAAAACTAATGCACTAGGATACTTTGGTATCAGGACAAATTAAATTGGTTAAATTGAACCTGTACCTTATTTCTTTTGTTTAATTACAGAACAGGGATATCAGAAAGAAATTACCAGCATCCGAATAAATGTTGTCTTCCCAGTCCCGTTCTCACCCAGCATTACAATAATCTGAGAATCTGTAAATTCACCCTCGATCACTTTAAGCTTGAAATTCCCTTGGGTTTTACTCATGGTAGGATATTTATATCGTTGGTATGTCTGAATCTCCTCAGCACTTTCTTGAGGAGTCTCAGCAACCTGGATGATGCAACAACATGTGAAAAATAATAATAGAATTTTTATTAGAAGATATTCAGAAGAACATAACATTCTACCTTAAATGTAAGTGATTCATCTCGAAACCGGAGATTTTCTGTAGGAACAAAACCAGCCAAAAAAATGTTGATTCCTTCTCGTACAGAGAAGGGTAGAGTAACAACTCCATAAGCTCCTGGCTTTCCATAGAGACAACAAATGAAATCGGACAAGTAGTCCAATACACTGAGGTCATGCTCTACAACAATCACATAGCTGAGCAAGGATAAATAAGAGTATTCAGCCTTAACCCCTATGCCGGTAAAAAGAGAAAAACTTATTTAATCAGGAGCAGGCTACCTGTTACGTCTAAGTAGGGAACGGATAACTTGAGCTGCTTTAAGCCTCTGCTTCACATCGAGATAACTTGATGGCTCATCAAACATATAAATCTCTGCATTTTGTATGGCAACCACAGCGATAGCAAATCTTTGCAACTCTCCACCAGACAAGTCCCCCACATTTCGATCAATAACTTGATTCAATTCTAGGTCATTACAAAGCTCTGCTTTCATCTCTCTCTCATCTTTTTGGTCAAGAACCTGTCCAACATTACCTTGAACAGCTTTTGGAATGTGATCAACATACTGCGGCTTGATGATTGCCTACAATATGCTATAAAACTATCAGCGACATGGAAAAAAAGGCAAGAAATTTTATCACATTGATCATCACAATAAAGTTAAACCATTACAGCCAAGCAGTGCCTGAAATATTCAGATGCCTTGAGGCCCATCATTTACAAAGAAAACTAAGAATGAAAAAGGAATTACATAAAACAATTTGATTAAGTTCACACTCCTGCTCATCCCATAACTAATACCAGCACTCCTTTTTATTTGCATCATTTGATGCTTACATTTAAACCTTCATCCCATGCACACCAAGCAAATTTCGAACGATCTTTACAAATCCAATCATTTCTCCATAAAATCATAAGAATGATTATTTCCTTTTATGTCATGATAATCGTTCACTAGTTGCAAAATATATACTCTTGTACAACAAAGAGCTTCTACTAATCACTTAGACTTATTCAAGCATATACAATTAGGTACAACCAAGAAAAAAAAAGAAATGGCACAAAAAATTTCAAAACTTCCATTATAAACAAAGAGCTGCACCATGCAGATAAAACTACAAATGATAAATAATTTCAACAGCTCCCAACATCTAATGGATATACATCAGAGATCGAAGAAACATGACCCAATTTACTTTCTTTAAAAATAAAAAAAAGTAACGAGTTTGTTCTCCATATAATCATTTTTCTTCCAATTGTCCAAGAGCAAAAAGACCTCGAATCATATTTAACAGACAGATCACTCCTAGCTAGAAATAAAGTTAAGTACTTAAGTTTAGTCATAATCAAATGTAAATAGATGGACACAATCATCTGATAAAGTATATCTGACAAGATGAGGTTAATATTGAAGTTCTACTACCATGACAAATAAAAAAAAATAAGGTAAGAACACTTGAATTCTGGAAAAATAAAAAACCATAAAGCATATACTAATTTTAAAAGGACACTTCTAAGCACCTTTAGATTGTCCTCCAGTATACGAGTAAAATAATTCTGAAGCTCAGACCCACGGAAATATGTTAAAATTTCCTGCCAATCAGGAGGATTCTGCAAAAAGAGAAAAGTTGAGAAACTGCAGGCATGCAAACATCAAAAACAACATGAAAAGAAAAACCTTCATTATGTATTACATTGAATCTACCCAAGTTGGGCTTCAACTTCCCAGCCAACACTTTAAGTGCAGTAGACTTTCCAATACCATTTGTCCCAACCAAGCCCAGAACTTGTCCAGGTCTTGGAACTGGCAACCTATAATAGAAAAATATCCATCATTGAAATTATAGATCAACAAGCATCTCAAAGAAGCAAAAAACCAAAGTGTCTTCCATGTTCGGAAATATAATCTTTGCCAACCTGTGCAATTTAAATGTATTTGGTCCATAACGGTGGGTCGTGTCTTTGTCTAAGTCCTTTGGTAGATTGATAATCTGAATGGCCTCAAAAGGACATTTCTACAACCAAATGACAAATAGTCACATTGTTCAGATATAGGTTAGGATGCTCAAAGATCTAAAATCAATAACAATAACTGAATGGAAGATTGAAAGACCTTAACACAGATACCACATCCAATGCATAACTCCTCAGATATGAAAGCAATCTTTGAGGCAGGAGTTACTTCTATGCAAAGTTTTCCTGTCAGAAGAAGAAAGATAGAAAGCAATGTAATATATCTAAGTTAATGGAAAGGCCTAAAGTTAATGTCAATTAAACAATACAAAGCCAAGGTAAAGAAAAAAATGGTAAGTTACAAAAGGAAATGAAATGGCAGGTGCGGCAGCTAAAACTGAACTTTTGAGTTTCATTTGTTAGAAGACCAACCAAATAGGTAGTCTGGTAAGAATGAAGTGGAACTAGATACCAATACACTAAGAGAGATGAAGGGATCTAATTTCACAATGTAATTACTCAAAACATTCAAATTTCAATTGAATGGTTTACACGAAATCATTGACCACTATTCATGTAATCAGGAAAAAAAGAAGCCATTGATCTGTAGCTAATAAATTAGAAACTCCCATCAACATATTTCCACACTACAATGAGAAAGATAAGAGAAGGACAACTCTACAATTTTGAATATATCCATGAAACTAAATGTTGAATTGTACTTACTGATCTGGCCAGCTTAGCCGCAACTTTACCTATTAAGGCATGTTATTATAAGATTAACAAAGAAGGCCAGATAAATTATGAAACACTTGCAACCAACTCATTGAATCAAAAGATTCATGCAGAAACCTCCCCAATGCACAAGGCTCTTAACAATAAAGAATCTGAAGATAGTTAATGCATACCGACATTGCAAACATAAATGGACACACTACCTATGATCTTGATGGCCAAGATAGAAAAAAAAGGTGGCGCAGAAAACAAGGCTCCTGCGAGAATCTGGGGACAGGCTACCTATGATCCTGATGGACAAGGGCGTAAATGTACGCAGCCTTACCAATATTTCAGGAATCCATGGCCATATTACCTACGATCCTGACGGCCAAGATATAAAATAAGGTATCCCAGTGCACAAAACTTCTGCACTGGGAGTACAGAAACACACCAACTGATATCTTGATGGCTAAGATAAGCAAAAGAAGTATCCCAGCTATAAAAAGAGCGAAGGCATGCCAAATTCAACTACCAAAAACACAAATAAACTAGCATCGAAAATCAAAACTAGCATCGAAAATCAAAGTCCCGAATTTTAGAAATGAATCGCGTTCAAGAAAGGTGGAAGAACGGAACAAAATACCTGTTTTCACGACGGGGCAACTCTTCTTGCACTCCTGTCGGCACTTCTTTGGTTTGCATCGATCAGAGCTAACGATAGCGATACGGGTCAACCGATCGGCCATGATGGAGAGGACGATGCCCTAGCGCCGCCACAAAACTAAGACCTGATACATGCGAGAGGGAAAAAATTATAGAAAAATACCGAATCCACAACTCCTAACGCTGCCAAAAACAAGCATCCGGGGAAGGGATTGATGTACCACCACTCGTTGCCGGTGCTCGACAGCCGAAGAGGGAAATAACCCTAGCGGTGATGCCGGCCGAGGTATATAAAGGTGGCGGATCTTGTCGTGGACGACGGCGATGAACGGATCTCAAGACTCCAAACCCGGTCGGCGACGGGTCGGGTTTCGGATCGCTACCCGTTTATAACAATAACTTAGGAAAAGCAAACGAGCAAATGATTAGTTCACATCCTTTTTATAATTTCCTTTTTTAACTTAATGTAAAAGCTAATTTTTTTAGTACAACAATGCGTGAATAACATGTTTTAATTCTAAAAATTAGGAACAAAATTTGGAAATTAAGGAATAATTAAAATCATAAACAAGAAATACTATGATTTAAAACTAAAAAAAATAATTAATAAAAAGTGAGACAAATAATCTATGGCATTTTATAAAAAGTTTTCAAAATTGACTTTTAATCAATGGCACTCTTGGTATTCTTTTTAGAGTTTTACTAGCTAGAGATATTCTTTCTATTTACAACTTTCTTACTATTTATATTTTTAAAAAAATAATAAAATAATATTATACTATTCATAAACCCTTTAATTTTATATTTACACTCATTTTTCTTCTTTTTTCTTCCCACAATCCTCACTTGTTCATTTCGACGACTCTCCCTACTACCTATGCATATTATGGGATAGTTTGCTAAAGCTCAAAATATATGATATCTTCTTGACTAACATAATTAACCTAAAAGATGATATTTTCTTGACTATTACATAATATACATAATTTTTAAAATATTAAATTATTATGGCTAACATCAAAACTATTTCTCCTCCTTTTCCAGTCTCGTTTCATTATTTGTTTATTATTATTATTATTATTTTACATTATCTTTGACAATTAAGATGAGGAGAATGTGAAGAATAAAAGAGAAAGAAGAAAAGAGGTTTGTAGGTAAGGTTTGAAAGATTTTTATTAAAATTAAGTTATAAATTGAGGACATATATATCTATTTGTAAAAGAATAACTTAGCAATATTCAATGGTGCTTGTAAATAACAAAAATATGATTGCAAATAGTAATTTCCTTTTTTACCTAATGTTTTTTTACTCAGATGAAAATGTCCTCATACTTTTATTTAAATGATTTAATCCTAGATGTTATTTTTAAAAAAACTCTAGTTTTATAATTAACTATCATAAAATTCTCATAAAAATATAAAAAATATATTAATTATTTTAGAATCAGATTGATATCACTTTTTAAAAAAAACATAATAAATAATTATTAATTTTTTAATAGCACATGTGATCAAGTCATCTTAGTAAAGGACTGAAGAGTATTTTGTTTGTCCAAAGCATCCATAGATAAAAACAAATATGCAGGCCGTCTACGGTACCAAGAGTGAAATTTTTTTTTATATAAAATATCTAAAAAACTATCATTCTCTAAGATAAAAATCCTCCTCACTCATAATCTCACAGGTTAAGGGGTCACCCATCATTACATAAGAGAGGTGGAACACTAGAAAAAAGATAAATATTAAATTTAATATACAATCATGAGCGTATAAAATATAAATTTAAAATTTAAAATATGAATGTAAAATTCTACTCCTAGCATCACACATACCCTACAACTAAGATAGAATATCACTTTTCAGTTCTTTACTATTATCTAGAAGGGTAACAAAAGAGTAAATATTCTTAAAAGTATAACATGTTTTTCTTACACACTTTGACACCTATACATAATTATAATCTCTAATTTAAAAAAAACTATATATATATATATATATATAAATAATTTATGTCCACTTTCCCTCCTCCTCAGCTCTCATTTCGAGTGGTCACAAAATGGTATATAAAGAAAACAAAAGCTTCCTCTTAGCCTTTCTCTTCCTCCTCGTCGTTCAGACTCATACTTTAAAGGTTGCTCCTTTTGCCCCTCTTTCTCTCGGTAATAATAAACACCTCATATTATGATTTCTTTAGAAAGTATAACCCTATAACATAACCTATGCGAAATAAAAAGGTAAACTTCTACATTGAAATAATTCAAAATACTTATGTACATATATAAAAAATATAGCAATTTCAAGGATTTCTATACTCCATATAATAACATATATGTGCACACCCACATCACATGTTATCGTAATATATACGTGCATTTACACTATACATTATAATATATATATATATATGTACTTGCACATCGTATGTCATAATATATACATGCACTCTCACATCACATATTATCATATATATGTACACTCTCGTACCGCACGTCATTATACATATGTGTACTCCCACACCACATATCATAACATATATGTGTATCACACATTATAACATATCAGTGCTCTCCCACACTGTTTATCATAGAAAACATGTGTACTCCCACGTTGCACGATATCATCATATATACATACATACAATATATTTTTATTATAATTCATATATTTTTATGCTTACAAAACTTATATATTCACATTTAGCTTATATCTAACTCATGACAATTATATCATTTCCAACATGCTTTTCAAAATTTATTATGAATATGATAACTTATACTATTATAATTTTATAATGAATTAAACTTATACTTACTTGATTGAACTTAAAAATAAATATATCAATAAAAAACCATATTCCTTAATGATTAAGTGTGCTAGAAAGTGAGACACCTATCAAATTGGGAGCATAAGCTCATAAGATGTTTTAATTAAGAATCCTACCTCTTGAACTATTGATTTATAATAATTCAAAAAAAATTGATAAAATCTCTAATAAATTAAACTATACTCCACCTAAAAGTTTACCTAAATTTTATCATTAATCTTTCCAACAATTCACTCTATAATTAAATGAACTAGATAGTATCAATCAAACCAACCATCGCATAATTCTGTGAAAATTTTTTGTTTCATTACAAGGGACGAATTTAGTCTTTCTTATCTCAATCTTCCTTAGAGTTAGGTTTCCTGATGGTTATAAGAAAAACTGAGAAAATAACTAAAGAAAGAGAGAAAGAGTTATAGATTAACAGATTGAGGCGAAAATAAGGTAAAGATACTTAAAAGTTGTCTTGATATTTATGATTCAATCTCATTAACTCTTTTTTTTTTTTTCCTTGATATCTATGATTCAATCTCATTAACTCTTATTTCTTTCTTTTTTTTTTCTGCTTTTACTAATATAGTTATAAGATTACAACAACTTCAACCCAGTCTAATTTAGTTTGACAAAGATGATATTATTGATTTAAGCTCATCCTTCAATCTTACTTATATATCTCAACATCTTTAATATAATGTTCCTCTTTTATTTATATTTTTATTTAATTTTTTATCACTTAATCCATATCTAAATAGCTTATAATCATTCATATAGATTAGGTTTAAAACTTAAACTTTCATCATGTTTAAGCATTTAGATTCACTTAAAGTCAATTGTAATTTAATTGTTATTTCTAATCACTACATGCATATTTATTATTATAACGTAACTTATTATTCTAATTCACTAATACATTTTGATTTGTTGTGGTATGTTTAACGGAAGCATTAATATTTATATAAATGATTAAAAAATATTTCTTATAATATTAAAAATAATATTTTTAAAGTATATATACTTTAATCTTAACAGTTAAAAATATTAGTATGTCATTTAATATATTTATAAAACATAGACATTACAAATCGTATCATTAAGTGAAGATATTATTTATATATATATATATACCATCTTTTAATTATAAAATTTCTAAACAAGTAATATTAAAAAAATAAAACTAATGTATAACTAAAATTATGAACAATAAATATTATGATTTAAAATTTTAAAAAATAAAAAAATAATTAGTAAAATCATCCTCCCTCGTAATGAGTAAAAAAAGAATAGTTTCCAACAAGAAAACAAAATAAATAAATATTATTTTTAAAAATATATTAAATTTATTTTCTATAATTACATTAGAAGTGAGATCTTGACTTTAAATATCATTTAAGCTAATAAATCCTGGATTTAGTACCTCGATTATTGATATTTTACTTTAATTTTTATATATTGGACATTGACATGAAATTTAGTTGTATCATGTGCATTATTTCAGGTTAAGTAGAATTGGATCAAAGTCAAACTTGGGTCAAGCTTGTTATGGTTATCTTCCAACCCTAATTCCAATTCAAATCCAATTAATCAAATTGGCCGAGATTCGAAGGTAATATTATTCAAATCCAATTCAAACCCTACTTCAGATTCTATATCTATGTATAGACGAAGCCGGCTCGTAAACCCTACCAAGAACTCTACTGCGAGGGCCCTTGGCAGCCTCCGGGAGAGAGAGAGAGGAAGGATGCAGCGAGCGACGGCGATCGCGTCCTTCGTCCTGCGGCATCTCGCGACAGCGGAGACGGCCCGGCCGATGGTCCTCGCGCGGGTAGCCTCGTTGGCCGGTGCGGCCCCCTCCCGGCGCCTTTGCTCCTCACTCGACCTTCGCCGCGCTATCGCGCGCCTCCTGCCGCCTGTTTACGAGCCCTCACGTGGCTTCGCGCGGGGCCGGGAGGCCATCCCGAGCGACTTCGAGGAAGAGGATTCGGACGAGGAGGACCTGGACGATCTCGACGAGGACTTTGACGGCGAGAACGATATCGATGAGGATTGCAGCGAGTTCGACGGCAACGATTCGAGGGATGAGTCCGATTGATTCCCAGCGTACATTAGACCGTTTGCTTAAATGAGCTGATAGGCTGATGGTGTGGCCTCCGGAGAAATCATTAGGAATCATTACTTTCTCTGTGCGGTTATTGATCACAAAAAACCAAAAAAGAGACTCTTTTATGCTGATTGATCGATAAATCTATATCTTCTGTTTCATGTGTTGGTAGATGAATTGATATCTCTGTTTGCACTTAATGAACTATTGGTTCTGTAGCTTTTGATTGCAGTATGTCTTCTCATAGCCTTATACTCTGTTGTTTGATCTTTTTAAGTATAACTGTAGAAAATTGCATTAGTTAACACTCACTAAATGTTGCTTTAAGTCTAAATTCTCTAGTCACAGTTATCATGTAAAGTATAATATCTGAGATAAGAAAAGGAAATGAATGCAGTAAATATTGTTTAAATTTTAGTCAGTCTGCTCCATTAAACTATGTCTTTAAGCTAGTGTGAGAGGTTGTATTGCTTTCCTGTTTCATAAATTTATGGACTTTTGGTTCCCAAGCAAATTATTTTTCCGATGGCTCTGCTCTGTATCCCCATAGAGTATATTTGCATGTTTTACAGGAAATAGTTTTTGTGGCATGAAGCAAAGAGATCAAGTTGCTTGGTGCATCGAGCAGCCTAATCCAAGGTGAGTACAGTAACAATCTTGAGGTGCTAGATAATACCACACATCTGTTGTAGGTTTATTAAACAACAAAGATTAAATGCAACTTTTGTTCTGCAGAATCTCATTCTCAGGATTTAATTCTGCTAATTTGCTGTTTGATTGGCGTTGGTCAAAATAGACAATAACATATCCACACACGATAAAGATTTTTTAATACAGAGAGCCATTAGGAGATATACCCCTCACTCTGGCACCAATTTCCAAAGATCTTGTCCCACACCTGTTTGCTCTCCGTCATTTGTTTGATGACGCTACCTCACTAAACTTTCTTAGGATTTTTCAGGGTACCAAGAGTTTCATGTATCTTTTACGTCAGCCTCCCCATTCTATATGTAGAAGTTTGGCATAAAAATCTAACTCAGATAAGTCTCGTCTGATAAAGAAAGGAATTAGATTGACATATGACAAATTCTTCTTGGAATGTTCTTATTGGTAGAATATCGTCGTATTCAGCAAAACTCCTTGTTTTAAGCTAGTAGGTTTTTTGTTTCTTATCTTATATGAGAAGGTGTACAATAACAGAAAAAGATCAGTGTAGTTGAATCCAAATAGTTGGAAAGTCACGGCTTGTTATTATTGTATCTTATATAAGAATGAGTAGTTTTGAGTGTCTCACAAGAAAGAGAAGGGGAAAAAAACGTAGAATGCCTATGAGTAAGCTGTGAGTTGTATTGCCTGCAGTTACAAAACTACTCGTCGAATGCTGCTAATGTAAGATCTGATCTAATTGTTATACCATTTTCGTTTTTCACTTGGTATCATTCATTCAGCATATTATAATTGCACTGACTAGGCAGCCCAATCATGTTGTTTTCAAAGTCCAGAAAAAAGATTATTTGCAGCTTTTACCAATTAATACATGTTGACACTTCTTGTATCTGATCAAAATGATATAAGGCATAAAAAATCATACAAGCAACGCAACAGCTGTCTTCAGAAATTTGTGAGATTGTGTTTGTGTTTGGTAATGGTCTTAGTTTATAATGATGATTCTTGTGGTCTGTCGACATCTACATGTTCAATTCTATTGAAAGGAGATAGTTTGAGATGTTCCAAATATGGATTTGACCATCTTTAATTGTAATGTGGAATTGACCATCTCACATTGACACAAACCTTCTTCTTTGTATTGTGTCCATAATGTAGTAACTCCAACACTGGTGTAAGAATAGAAGAGACCAGTTTGATCATAAGAAAATATTTACTTGTCTGCTCATGTATCTTCCATCTTGTGTGTTGTGCCATCAGAATCTGATATATTTAACACAGGCTTTAATGACATCACCTGTGCAGGAAGCATTCAGCTGATCAAAAGAACAAATACCAAGGAGAATCACATGTATCAATTTTCAGACATCAGCAGTTCCATCTTTAGCCATGAAACTGAACTTTCCACTCCACCAATGGGTTTCATCACAGACAGCAGGGCTCTCATTCTGTCTCAAGATGCCCAAGTCAAGCCATGTGACTTGTTCCACATTGTTCATTGGCTGTCAAACTTGTACAACACTTGCTTGCAAGCCCTTGCATTGCCTCCCTCCCAACAGAGCTCGAGCAAGAATGAGCTAAAGAACAACTCCAGCTAATTCTCGCAGGCGACTACTCCCGATGGCTTGTGTCACGATCACATTCCTGTCATGCCCTTGGATTGCTGATGATTCCGCCGCAATGCCCGGAGCCACTGGTACGTCTCTCAGCAGTCCTTGTTGGGGACATCTCACAGCCCTGCTGTCAATGGCAGCAGCCAGGCTCATATGTCCATGTCCACCAACTCACACGGATGGGCATTGGAGAAACACATGGCATCTAAAGCTAATCAGCTCCAGGCTTCTTTTAAGTATTGTTTGGTGGTTGGAGGATGAGGACACCATCAGCATCCACAGGTTTGGCTCTCTTCAAGTGATGGGAACTTGAATTATAAGGGATTTCTACTTTCTTTCACTTGAATCATTATTCCTTTGCTTGTTGTCGAGGATGATAACAACAAAATAAAAATATTGTAACATTCAAAAGTTAATTGTCATGCCGGATTTTACAAGAAGATTTAAATTATTTTATATAAAATAAAATATTCTGAGTTTAATGATTTATATCTATCGAGTTATTCCTCACTGTGGATTGCATTTACTCAAGCTGGCTTCTCTATATTCAACACAAGCATGGAGAGATCAAACATGGGTACGAGAACATTAGTGGTGGGAATACTCTTGAGAGCAGCCATGTGGTTGCATCTGGAAGTTCTTGCAGCGGTAGGAACACGCAAAATCCTTCGTATCCATCTCATTTATTGTTCTGCTCCTAATGGGACAATTCCTGTCTCTTGGGACCATAGAATGCATGCTCGAGCAATCTGTGCTGTGACCAAAACAAATCTTGTAACTTTATTCCCAGGAAGTGCTACAGAAATGATAGGTTTGACCAACTCTCATGCCGCATTCACATGAAGTGAAACAATTCAAATCACTGATACTCCTTACCATTTAAGCATAATTTTTCTTGTATTTTCTTTTGTTATTCTTTACCTTTGATGATTCTTAGTTAACATCTTTTCTCATAAGTTCTCTGTTCCATTTATTCTTTTCCTATACTACTAAATTCCTCTCTGCTCATGATTCACACATCAGTTTCTCACAATTGTGCCCATGAAGAAAGAGCATTTATTTGATCACTTTTTTTTTTTGGGAGATGGATTCAACTCTTAGATCTTTTTTTAATGCTAATCTTTATTATTTTTTTTCTGGATTTTAGTCTTACAGCTCCCAATAATATGCTGACAACATGATCAGCATATTGGTAATTATGGTCCCAAGGCCAACAAATTGGTGTGTGCATGCATATATATCCTAACATTAGACTGATAATGAAGTATATGAAAGATTATTACTCCATTAGTTGACTGCTGCTATTTACTTGAGATTTAGACCTTTAAAGAATCTGCTCATTCTGATTGCTGACAAGTCATATTCCATCAAGTCAACCAAAGACAAGACTGAACAAACAACTCAAAAGTAATAACCTACTAAAATAGAGCTGATAAGCTTTTCTCACATCTACAAGTTCACAGGACTCACCCTAACAATCATTGCAGATTAATCTCTTCGGTAGGCTTACCTGTCGCTACAGTCATCAGAACATGCAGGCTGATGTCTTTCGACTTACCATCACATGCATTGATATATATCACCTTCATGGCTACTGGGAAGATAAAAGGATGATCCATTCATCTCTTTTAGATGTGAGCATGACAGAGTGATAATGATGAGAAACAATGATAGGAATTAAAACCAAGTAATCACCTCGCAAAAGTGGTGAGAAAGCCCAAACATAATAGACCACACAGCAGTTCATCCATCAGAATAGCACATAGCTTGCATGCCCTTCCTCACAAGAACAAAAGAGGAAGAACTCCCCCCGCCAAGGAAGAGAGAAGGGAGTGTAGGAAGTGATCGAATAAAAACAAAGAATAATAAATCACGTAAAACATGGAATCGTGCATGGAGTACTGAACGGAGAGCATCTTAAGCTTTGGCAGGTTCCGGTGCTGTCTCCGGCTCCTGCGCCGGTGCTGGGGCCGGCGGGGGTGTCTCGGTGGCAGGAGGAGGGGTCTCCTCCACCTTCTCAGCCTCCTCTTTCTTGATCTCCTCGATGACCTCGGCTGTCGCCTCTTTGCTGGAGCTGTCGGCTTCGGCGGTTGCCTCGGGGGTGGCCGCGGCCTCTTCTGCGGGGAGAAGGCCGGAGACTTTGTCGAGAATGAACGTGACAGGACCGGAGACGTATGCCGGACCGTACTTGGTGGCAGCCTCGCTCACCGGCTTGGAGCCCGGGAACTCTGCAAGCAATATTAATAGACCATCTCCCATTAGAAGTTGGTCATATAATACACACATGAATAGCTTCATGTTGGTTACCAATCTTTACTAGTTCCTCGAGGAACTTCTTGACGGCGGCCGAGTTCTTCTTCAGACCAGACTCTGTAGGTTTCTTCACCAAAGTCTGCAGTGACGATTAACCAAACATTGTTTAGCTGTGACGTGAGATTTATCTGTAATTTAGCATTCATTCCCATAAATCCACAGGCAACCGAGGCAAGGCTTCCATGATCATCAAGCGCATCATTTGCCTTACGTGAATGAGGAAATCAAATACGGACCTTAATCTCAGCAGGAGAAGCTTCATAGATCTCTACGACTTTGGGTTGGAGTTCAGTCTTCTTCTCTTCCAACTCCTTGCTGATCTCCTCCTGTATACCAACAAGCCAAAATAACAACACAGAGAGAGAGAGAGAGAGAGGTAAGAAGAGGAAGTTAAACCAACCTTCGATTCATCGAAGGACTTGATGGCCTCAGCTACAGCAGCCTTCTTGATGCCACCACTACCAAAAACCTTCTTAATCTTTGGAAGAACCTTAGATTTCCAGATATTAGCCATGTCTCTCTCTCTCTCTCTCTCTCTCTCGCTCGCTCCTTCAGTAGAAGAAAGTTATGGTGACTACTCCTCAGAAGGAAGAAACGCAAATCCACAAAAAGGAAACACCAACATGTACACATCACCAGCTACCAACAACAACTAACATCAAAAGCTTTCAGCCCAGAGGAAGAATCCGTAAAGAACAAGACGTACCTTTCGAGTCTCTTCCTTTCTCTTTCGCCCTCTTCTTCTCCTCCTTTGATCACCAAGTGTATATCATGCACGAAACAAAGAGTAGAGGCGAGCCACGACCTCCGCAGCCAAAATATAGAAGAACAGGCCACATAAACAACCTTATTCTTGCAGCGAATTTACGGGTGGAGGGTTCGAATTGGAAGCCATCATGGTCCCACCGGGGCCCAGCGCACCGGGACACGTAGAAGGCATTTCCGTAGATACGTGGTCGAGATGAGGGCACGAATAGGAGAGCGGAGATGTGACAACTGGCATTTGGTGGCCGTCGCTTATTCGTGGGCCCGCCACTTGTGAAACGGAGAACGGAGGTGGCGGGGTGGGAAACGAAGTCGGCTCCGGTTTCCCTATCCGGGCCCAGTGGACTGGGCCACGTCGCCATTTTGGTCTCACTCGTAGTAACGTGGCTTCGCTGGCTTGGGATTTTTCTACTTTATCCCCAAAATACCCCTCACCATTTTCTCAATTACTTATGGTGAGCATATGATGGTCTCACCACCATACTACAATTAATGTGCATGTTTCATCATGTACATGTAGTATCCTTTTCTAAGATCCATTAAAGGGGTGAAGTAGACTAGTGTTGATCAAAAACATAAAATGAACTTATGTGATTTCATTAATTCAAGCGTTTTCATAGACTAATAATGCCTCCCACTTCAATATCTTGACCTTCTCTTCATGAGCGACATCCACTTGAATGAAATGTAAACTAATAATATGAGTGGAGAATAATATAATATGATGTCAGAACGAGTAGAAATTGAAACTGTGCTCGGTATATATTCTTAGCTCTATTTTCCAATCACAATAAGCTGAATGGAAGAATTGGGAATCTAAATATCTAATTTTAGTTAGTGCTAGACTTGTTAATTGATTACTGTCTTTGATTTTGCTTTAAAGATGACATAATACACAACTTGCATATGATCAAAATCAATTATAACGATGGTTAATGAGTATGCTATTAGACAATTTACATTTCCAGCTGCGCTAACTAAGAATGCTGAGTTAATTCACCTCATAAGTGCAACAACCAGTAAGTAGTACTAGCATTCAATCATGAACAATTTATTGTTTATACACACATTAAGAAGAGCTTGGGTGATGGGATGGATGAGGAGGCCACAGGAGAAATCGTCCTACGAATAAGTTGGTAGGTTTTCCATCACATAAGAAGATTTTCCTACTCCACTCTGTCAAGGATTCCACGTCCTATGTTTGCGTTGACAAAATCAAAAGCCAAGGCATGAAAGAACCATTCACTCAATCCACCAATGTTTTCACTGTTGCAGAAATTAAAAGTGATAGGAATCCAAAGAGAAACAGGAGAGGGAAAAGAATCATGGAAGGCCACCATCTCTGCTTTCTGCTGTTGAGAACCGTGGCTTCTTCTTCAGGTATTGCTTTCGAAACAACTCAAAACTCCACTAATTTCGTCGCGAGTGACGGGGAATACAGTGAACATGAACAGCAGCAGCAGCAGCAGCAGAAGATGACCACCGAAATTCCATGTGGAAGATGGTAGCTTGTTTCTTCTGTGGAAGGGATGGTTTCATGTTCCTGGTTGCAGTGACTCAACTAAGCTTTTGTGGATCAGTAATTGGTTCATCAAATGTTTTGTAAAGTTCAGTTATCCTCCACAGCAAGCAAATGCTGGTTCATCGATGCATGCATGTATATCCATCAAGCACAAGCCTAGCAAGATGGACTCAGCCAACCACAGATCATGTTTCCTTTCATCCATCCGTGTTTCTGATTCTGAAAACTCTCTCAAATGGGTACAGCTTTAAGCTCCTCTCTTCCTCACCATACAGAGGGCTCTCTACTTGGAAAACCAGGATAATGAATGCACTGCCTCAGTAGTTAGTGAAGAGAAGGTACATGACATTTTAGTGACTCTGAAGCGTAGTTCGATGGTGATCCTTTTTTTGAACTGAGACTTGCTACTGTGACTTGCAATCTACAGACGTAGCAGATCTGATGCTGCTTATCAGCTAGCACTTGCAGAAGAGAAGGTTAGGGAGAACGATATGGACATGTCATAAGGATAAATATAACATGAGATCAGCTTAAAAGTAAAAAAGTTGAAATATGTGGGAACTATTACTATGGTATAAGCATGGCCAAGTATTGTTATAATATTAAGCAAATACCTGAAAGGAACAAATTCAATATCCGAGAAACTAGAAGATGAAAATTCACATAAATCACCCTTCCACTATTTCTGCCAAAGAATTAATACTCACAAATATGGACATGTCATAAGGATAGGGAGAACAGAATTAATACTCAGAACCATCATGAGTATTTACTACTTCCAGAAAAAGACCACTTCCAAGTTTTAATGCCCATGGATTGTAAAGAGCATTAACTCTGTTAGGTATTGAGTAACCAAACTGGTAATCAACTCATTGAACTGTTTAAAAATTCTCTGCTTAGATTCTGAGGACCGAAAGAAGGTTTCCTCAAAGACTGGTACTAACTATAGCTCGATATGTATCATCAGCTACCACTCAGAAATGAGGTTTTACTAGTTGAACAAACTTTTATCTGAAGAGTTAGTTCAACTAGTAAAACCATTGCTGGCACATCACTAGAGAAACATAAATGAAAAAGTTACCAAAGTTACAAAATGAAGATTCTAAATTGAGAATACCATGAGTGTTTGTTACTCTTTTATACTGTCAAAGATATCAGTGATCTTCTCTGAGATGGCACCTGACCATCAAACGACAATATATTTAACTCAACAATCAATTGTTTCAAAATAACTGTATATTTGTAAAAAATGGAACAAACCAAGTAATGAAGCAACTAAGATTATATTTATTTTCTGGAAAACACATTCAGATGTTGCAATGACCTTCAAGCAAATAGCAAGCTCAAATAATATGTACCGTACAAGCTTGACTTTTTTCATCAAACAAATATGACATATTGAAAGTCGAGGATTTATTAAGTGCAAAGTGAAATAGTCATGAAATGGAACACATCAACGTAACTGATAGGGTGGCCTTCATGCTTACAACCATCATACCATCCATAGTTCAATTGCTTGTTTGCATACTTACAGCTGATCATAAATGAATATGAAACAGTAACCAGTCAACCTATGATAAAAGTTTGTCAAGGTGGCAATCCATGATCTCAGAAACAGACTCCAGGAACACCGTCTCACAAGTGCCCGGAAGAACAGCATCCTTTGCTTCACGGATTATCTCCTCAATTTTTGATTCCTTATTAACAGTTTCCCTACACATGATGCTTCCAATATCATAGGGTGTGAGTCCTCTTTCTACACCTTTTTTCAAAAGCATGGTTGAGATGCGAAGAGTGCAAGAGCATTCTGGTGAAAGTTCCCACCCATGGAATTTAAGGAGAGCAATATCTTCTTCAGCATCCAGTGATTTTATGTAATTGATGGTTGCATCACTAAAATGTTGGCGAGCTTGAGGCCAGTAGAGCCACTCGAAGGTACAATCTTCAAACTGCAGTAACAAATGTGTTACAGCTCAGTAATTATGTAAAACACCAAACATACATGGACAAACCAATCTGGATTTTTTCCTCAAGAAAGAAAACATTAAAGATCCAGATGGCTGTCCGCAAGAAGAAAAACATATGAAACCATGAATTCATGCAGATATGAAATTTCACCAAATTTAATAAAAAGATGAATCACAAACATGCAGAAGTTCCAATCTCACACTGATTAGTTTATCTGAAATGATCACACCATCATGATTCCCCAATATGGATAAGAATGTGGTCATGTCAAATCAGGAGGAGCCTATTTTGTGTGTATAACTAACTATATTTAAGGTAATGGTGGACAGAATGGATCAGATATTGTCACAGATGAGGAAGTCAGCTAAAACAGCAATGCATGTGGGCTTAATAGCTCCTAGAGGGAAATTCTACAGTGCTTTCGAGACATTCTTTTAGGATAAGAATAGTTTAATATAGTCAAAGAAGCTGTTATGGAATCATCCTTGAGGACACTTAAGGACATAAGAAACGGTTTTAGGTCAAGCAAGCATACAAACACTTTGGGAATTATTGGGGGTAATGGAGTCATACTTAAAGATCCTCCACAATGAGATATCATCATCATTTCAAATTACCTTGCTTGAGTGAACTAAACGTATACAGCTATACTTCCATGAAAGCGGACAAAAGGCTTTAAATGAAAAGTATCTATCATTCTCAGGGACATAATCATTGAAGTACTGTGTCCAAACATGCCTACAAGTCTAAATCTTGGTCATCCAATGGAAACAGATGGGTGCTGAGGTAGAAAGAAGGAAAAGGCAGCTCTGGAGCTTGATTGCTCTACTTATGATGCAGTCTGCTTGATTGCTCTACTTATGATGCAGTCTTACAGACCGACAAGCATGAAATATTTCAAATTAAATATCAACTCAGCTTTCTCGAACAACAGATAAAGCACAAACCAGGCAGAAGTACAGCAAGACAATAGTAAAGTACCACTCATCGCAAAAATAAATGCAAATACTTACATTCTCAGGCAAGCAGTATCCATGATCGATGGGAACCAAGAGAAACCTCCCTTCTTCCTCATCCTTGCAGACCAAAATATTTCCAGCATGGCGATCAGCATTTGCTAAGCGTATATCTAACACAGAAATCTTATGAACCTCCTCAACCGGGAACATTCGAGGCCCCATATCCTCACAGCTTCCATTGTTTTTCACAAACATCTGTAAGGATCCGATCTTGGAATTCTTGACCACATACCCACGATTCTCAGGGTGATGGAAACCATTGTTGAAGCACCGCACCATGACCGTCGGAGGAACACCAGCAAACCCTGCTTCATCAGATAAGCGGCGTCCACTGACAGGATGATCAAGAATGTATGCTGCAACCTCCCTTATTGCTCCCTCTCCAACACGTGTTCCCCTCTTCAACCCTTCACCATCTGTCGACAAAGGAAGCCCTCGAGGGTTATTTTCAGCTCTCGGTTCCTCATCGATCGGCTTGAAGACCGCAATATAGTTGTGGCCCAGAGCATCCTGCATAAAGTAGGCTCCCCCTGAACCTTCTGAAGACATGATTGGTAGATTACCCTTCTCCAGTCCTGCAGAGGTAGACCGGACTAGTTCCATAATCACTGGAGACAATTCGACTTTGGGATTAACAACAACTGCATCGATCCAAGAATCTGGTGCCTTCTTAGCAACTATTTGAAGATCATCTACTACATCAGGAGCGTCTATTGACACCTCAAAGTCCTTCTCAACAGGTTTTGACCTAACTTTTGCGGATTTGCAGATCAGCAAATGGATGACAGCATTGTTGTTTTTACAGATGTCATCAATCACTTGCTGATCATCGAGCTCCTCACCATCACATATGAGCTTATGGTCCACAAGACTGCTCAAATCTTTTCCCTTCTTAGCCAGCTGCTGTTTGATATACCCAATGTTACGGCTCCGTTCAACTTGGAAGTTGTACTTCTTGCCGCAGGTGGTTTTTACAGTGATGCAACGAAGATTGGAGAGCCTAATTACAAGGTGCAGGACATTGCCATCAGTCACGCCGTAGTCCCTAACAAGGCTATCATTCCGCGCCAGCTCCCTGCCATCAAACACCAGCTTCTGCTTCTTGACAACAAAACCCTTGAAGTTCTGGATCCGGAGCTTCACGGAGGCGATCGAATCGAACTCCGATACCTGCATCGGAATCACGGACGACCCAGGGACGGCGAGATAGATCAGGATGGACTCCGATGAGCAATGAGGCGACCAGCTGCCGTCGAAACGTACAGGGGACAGCGGGAAATCGTCCCGGATGGGGCTGAGTGCGACGAGGGCGGACGACGACATCTTCCTTCCCGAACTAAGATGAGCACAGAAGCCCCCTTTGCCTCTAAGAAGGAAGGCAGAAAAAGAACAGCGAGAGTCTTTCCTTCAAACGCTACAACCCATCTTCGACTACGGCCATCTGCTCCCCACAGATTTGAGGAAGCGACGCCCAAATAATCCCAAGAACTATCAGATCCTACAACCCCATCAAAGACCCAAGGGAAGCTTCCAGCATCGAGAACAAACCCTACACCGAACCTTCCAAATTCATCAAAACCAGCAAGAACGGAACAAAAGAAGCGATCAGGGTTTCCTTGGATCGATGGCTGATTTCTACCCAGAAAAGGGCAGAAAAGACGGAGGAAGATCGACCCTTGGCGATCGGTTCTTACCGGAGAGGAAGAACCGAAAACACGCAATCAATGGGCGAGGGCTTCGATCCGAACGCCGAAACTTAATCTTCCTGCCCCGATTGCTTCCTTTCGATCAGAGAAACGAGGAGAGGGAAAGGCTCGTGGATCTTATGAGGTTAGACCAAGACTTAACGGCATGGTAGATAACTGACGGCGTTAAGTGGAGCGAGGCGCCGGTTCCCAAAGCAGGCAGCTTCTTGGAAGGTCGAGATGAATTGCCACTTCTACCCCTGAGGCCTCCTCCTAGTTTTATAGTGCAAAAAAGCACAGCATGGTTGAGTTGCCAATTCCAAGGCAAGTTAATTTTGACTCGGGTCAAAATGTCTCATTTTTACCTTAATATCTATCTCATAAAAATATGAAACCACCCCCCCCAGTTCACCTTCACAGTTAGTAAGACGCAAATGTGATGCAGAAGCAAATAGTAATTTGCAAACCCCCATTCATCTTCACAGCTGGCAAAATGTAAATACGATGCAAGCGAAGACTAATCTGTAAACCTTTCATTCATCTTCACAGCCAACGAGAAAATAAATTATTTTTAAAATAAAAAAAATCATTACATCGTCAAAATGGACGAACCCAAACCTTAGATTATCACTTATAAAGATAATTTTTTGATTCGAATAAAAATTAATGGCTAAAATGTTGAGAGTCCGTGATCCAAGTAAGAGGAGGAGATGAGCGTGGCGTAAGTAGTGACGTCCGTTACGGTGAAAGGAAAAGGTCAACGGAGAATTAAGAGCGCATCGGGAAGTTTCGGCCTTCTGGATTGGTTCACCAACGTGATCTCCAAGTCATCATAAATCCTCGCCCTCATCCCGCTCCTTTGACCCTTCGTTCTTTGTGGTAGATCTCGACACAATGGAACCAGTCAACACGCTCGTTCCATCGCCCTCCGTGGCCAAGTCATTTCGTCGAACAGCTGGTCTACAATCTGTGAGTGTTGTATTTGTGTCCAGGACCGTCAGAATCGATGGATGACGATGGCTTTGTATAGATTAGATAATTATAAGCAAAATATTCATAATTTAATATATATATATATATATATATATATAT
>LVTN01000330.1:253357-298677 GCA_001649415.1 Musa itinerans
AATATATATATATATATATATATATGTATATATATATATATTAAAAGAGGAAAAAATATTATCTTTGGGAAACATGTGAGGATGTTTTTATATTTGAATCGTTATAAAAGAAGAATATTCTCCGTAGAAACAAAGGATCAAGATCGATGATGGAAGCAGAAAGCATGGCCATGATCATCAGGTGTCTAAGATATTTGTTTAGTGTAATTTAAGATATTAATATATGTTGTAAACCATGGGCTTAGTTTGCTTTCGCGGTGTCAGTATTCTTTGCTTTGCTTCCTTGTCTGTCTTCCTTTCTACCTAATTTTTATTTAAACTACATTTATCAAACCTCTAATGACTAAACAATTCTTGAGCTGCGTTGGAGTCACTCGGAAGCAGAAACCAAACGAAGCTACAGAGAAGTTGGCGACCAACTCCTATCTCTCTCTCTCTCTCTCTATATATATATATATATATCCCAAAAGGTATTTCTGATTTTAATTTTTTTATTGTGGTTTTTCTTCATTAATATCCTAAATATTTATTATCACCATCACCTACTTCTCCTCAAAGTGAGTATTATTCATCACTTCCCTTCTATTATTTTTGTCTCATCGTTTTCATTACATCATAATTGTCTATTTTCTCTTCATGAGGTTTTATTATTTTTATCTTTATATTTTATCATTATTGTGATCACATTCATCCTATTGTAATGCCTGATCAATTTGACTATATCTCTTTTGTCTTATCATGATCATATCTATTGTCTTTTTACTTTTTATCTCTTTGCTTTAATTTTATTATAATTGTCTTTGCCTTGTTATAAGACTCTTATCGATTTTGAGTATTAAAAAAATTAATATTTTTATAAAAATAGTTATATATATTTATATATATAATTATTTTGTGTTAGAGACAACTAATAAAGACGATTGAGACTTTCACCCTCAAATTTTAAGATTAATTAAGATTTTTGAATTCTTTGTAAAAAATTATTTTTTCCTTCTTTTTCCATAGACCCTCATACTTTTTCTTATTTTTCACTTGATATATGTTTTAATAATATTACTATTTAATAATTTTCTTTTCTCTGTTTTTTTTTTCTTTGATGTTAGTGATGAGAGGGGATGATTACAAAAGTCCCACTCTTCAAAGCAGGCCAACATAATTCATTCACAAGTCTTTTAATCGACATATACTTCGTTTTGATACTATTTATTATAATCCAATCTAATAAATAGACTAACATATTAATCTGATGAACCATATTGGAGACATTCTAGCAGTTAGTGATCTTTCAATCGAAAGGCTGTGATCGAATCCTAAGAACTCAAACCCATCGGACGGTCAACAACCGATCATAAGTAAGCTATCAAGCAAACCACCGCCCCTTAAGTCTCCAGCCTTCCCAAAACCCAATCAAACGAGCAGCGAAATGGCGCCAACCTCTCCCCTCTTCTTCTTCCTCCTCTTCTTCCCCTCCCCCTCTCTCCAAGAACGCCGCAGCCGCACCTCGTCCGGTGTCCTCGCCGCGTCCTCCAGCCCTTCGCCGCCCTCGCCATCGCCATCCCCCCTCGTCCCCGCTCTCTTCGTCCTCGGAGACTCCACCGTCGACTCCGGCACCAACAACTACCTCGGCACCCTCGCCCGCGCCGATCGACCCCCCTACGGCCGCGACTTCGACACCCACCGCCCCACCGGCCGCTTCTCCAACGGCCGCATCATCGTCGACTACCTCGGTCGGCAAACCTAGTCAAAGAACCCGTCTTTTCCAGAACTCCGATTTCTTGACCCGATCTCACCCACCCTCTCCTCATCTGATGCAGCGGTCCGGCTGGGGTTGCCCTTCATGCTTCCGTTCTTGGGCCGGAGCGGGAAGATCGAGGACATGATCCGCGGGGTGAACTACGCGTCGGCCGCCTCCGGAATCCTCTTCTCGAGCGGTTCCGATTTGGTGAGTTCGTTACTAAATTGATATCTTCATTGAGGTAGACGAGACTTTGCCGCGAGATTTGGTGTCAAATGCTCATCGTTCTTGCGGCAGGGGCAGCACATTTCTCTGTCGCAGCAGATCCAGCAGGTATCGGACACCTTCCAGCAGTTCGAGCTGAGCCTAGGGGAGGAGGCGACGGCGGACCTCATCTCGAAGTCGGTGTTCTACGTCTCGATCGGGAGCAATGACTTTATACATTACTACCTGCAAAATACTTCGAGCGCGCAGGTGCTGTACCTGCCATGGGAGTTCAACCAGCTCCTAGTGACCACTATGAAGCAGGCGCTCAAGGTCAACCTCCTTCCTCAAACCGCCCTTTCTAGCTATGTCATATATATTGTCTTTTCCTATTCCATTTTGCTCATTGACTTCTGATCAATTATTTACTGATTGTCTTGACTAATTTAAGCTTCTAGTGGAGCAAATGCTGCCTTTTGATAGTGTGATCAATTCAGAGACTAGGAAAAGAATACATTTTTAGTTAAATTCCTTAATTTTGCAGAGTTCATGTTGATCTATAACAAATATTTTGATTGAGTTGTCACTAATTCCAACTGTTAGGAAAGGATCTAATAAATGTGATACGAATTAATAATTTTCTCAAGTACAAGATAAATTAGACATACTCATGAAACCGATATTACGATTTAATCTTACAATGGCCAAAGCTAGTAGGAAAGGAGTCCATATTATTTATAAGACTTAACAACATGTTTGGTGATAATGCCTTGATTTCAATGACTTCCTGATCTCAAAAGATCTGATATGAAATCTCTAGAAAAGTTAAATTGTTTTCTCTTCATTTCTTATCATGGTCTGCTGATCATTGAATTTGTTCTGAGCTTCACTGCCAAATACCAGTGCGATTTAGGTCTGCGTTCTGCATCAGGTATTGTTACTTCAGATGGAGAAAGCTTTGTGTGTCTATTTCCTGTGCTTGGGGCTGTGTTTGGCTTCTGCTAAGTTGTTTCATGACCGCAGAGTCTGTATGATAAGAACGTGAGAAGAGTGGTGCTCACGGGGCTGGCTCCGATTGGCTGCACTCCTCACTACCTGTGGCTATACGCCAGTGAGAATGGGGAGTGTGTTGATGCAATCAATAACGTGGTGATGGAGTTCAACTATGCCATGAGGTACATGGTGCATGAGCTCAACCGCGAGCTCCCAAATGCCACCTTCACCTTCTGTGATGCTTTTGAGGGCTCCATGGACATACTAACCAATCGCCAGCTCTACGGTGAGCGAGTTATCGGTTATGAGTTACCATGGAAATAGCGGAGCTCGTTAGCTCACCGTTCCGTTCCTCGCAGGTTTCCAGACAGTCACCGATGCTTGCTGTGGTCTTGGGAAGTACGGAGGATTCATCATGTGCCTGCTGCCGGAGATGGCTTGCAGCGATGCTTCGACCCATGTGTGGTGGGATGAGTTCCATCCCACGGATGCAGTCAACCGGATCATCGCGGATGATGTGTGGGCCAGCAAGCATGCGTCCATCTGCTATCCCGTAAACTTGCAGGACATGATTAGAGCTTACCACTAGCTGGCTACACCTTACTGGAAGCTCGAGGAAGAAGAAGAAGAAGAAGGAAGAAGAAGAAAGATCAATGACTACTACTGCTCATGAAAGATTGATAACTGGGTGAGTCGTCATTCTTAACACGTGTGTTTCTACTGTTTTCCTGTACCGAGAAAATCTTATTCGACGATGATGTTCAGTTTTTCCACGTGTCAAAATATAGTCATTTAGAATGTTTGGTAGATTCCGTGGAACATTAACAAAATTGTTTGGAAGTTTAAAAGGTTGAAAAGAGTCTGATCTATGATCATCTTGATGCGAAGTCAGCAGAGAAACAGAGATTACGTTCTAAAAGAAAGGAACAATACAAAGCTTTTTTATGTGGTTTCTCTTTACGACATTGTTCTACTACTGCTAACCCTCACACTTATCTTTCCTGACAGTTAAAACGAAGAATTCACCGTGTGGGCCCGTAACTTGAGCGGACAAAAACAATAACGGTCACCATCTGCCCCCTGAAAAGAATAGGAGGGGTCCACCGACACCGCACTACCGTATTTAGAGTTGACCTCGGTTGACTCAGGTGGTTAGGTTTTATAATTTTAATTTTTTATTCAAAAAATAAATATATATTTTTTTATATTTAAAAATTTTATAATTAAAAATAAAAAAAAATTAAATGGTTTGAATCGGAACCACCGATTCCCGGTTATGGTTCCAAAACCGAATTTTGATTCTTAATTTTAAGAAATCAAAATCATCAATTTTGGAACTATCGTTGAGACAAGACAAAACATGCATGGTCAGGGCAGGCCTACACACATCAGATACTAATGATGTAGTTTGCAAGTCATGAATCTTGCACCCATAAAATCATTATACAGGCAATGGCCACAAATCAAGATGTGATTTGCTATCTGTTTGGTACTAATCAGATAACCATAAATTGCACGGACTCATTCAGCAAATAATAGTCGTCCATCAATCATAAAATTTACAGATGATATTCCCACATCCAAGAAAGAAGACACTATGAAATAACATGAGATTAAAAAAAAAATTGCTCTCTTTCAGAATAACACCGAGATAAGATGGAGAAGAAGCTTTGCTTTATATCCATACATATCCCTCCTCTCAACAATTCAACTGAACAGTGGAAAGCACAGCCAAATATTGACAGCAGCAGCGTCATGGATGCACCTGCTTCGCACAATCACAACCAGTGACAAAAGCTTGTGGACTATCAGTCACAGGGATTCAATACGCATGTTCCACCATCGAGATTCTGCTGCTCCTTCCATATGCCACCAGTAACCTGCAGTTTCAATTCCTTCCTGTCTCCACCGGAGAAGTGCCATGTTCCTCTGAATCATGAGACCGTCATGGCTGTCTCAAACTTTTTGGGGGCTGTCACGAATGCTCCAAGGGGTACCTTCCCACGTAAGTTTCCTGCCATTTGAACCAACTTCAAGGCTGTAGCTATAGCGCATTGCTTCATTCTCATCACCCATGAAACGAAGGACAGCCATGTACACGGGAGCCATCCCGAGCTGAAAAGCCTCAAAAGTGCAAACAGAAATATCGGCCATAACAGTGGAACACCTGCAGAGAGAGAGAGAGACAGAGCGCAATAGCGCAAATGGTATGATACCAAAGAGAAAATAGATCGATCATCGAATGACATATGACTAAACAGGATGTATACAATACAAGAAATTTAAACCATGTATGATCATCCTACAGCCGATGAAGTTCTCTCCAAGAGCATGTTCATATACAGCACGCTTTAACTAAAAGAACTCAACAGTAGACTTAAACCCTACTTAATCACAATAGGTCAACTTTGGGGTGTTTTAGCATACTTACAGTCAACATCCAGGTAGCATTTTCAACCTCTCTGGGATTGGATTTCACATATCTATGGTTGAATGCAGAACCAACGTGCATATCTACCTGGTGTTCCTCCCTTAAATGAGCAACGAGGAATGGAATATCCCCAACAACAGAACACTCAGAACCAGCATAGGGGCAGTTGTACGGCCTGAACTCGCATTGAGCTTCATGCTTGAGTTTCCTGTAATATGGAAAATTTTCAGGGCACCCCAGCGAAAAATATCGGCAAGGAAGATCGAGTGACTCTGCCACTTTCTCCAAGGCCAGACATCTTATGTCTCCAAGCTCTTGCCTACGTGTGGGGCAACGATCATGTACCCATGACTTACAAGCTGAACATAGCGTGTGTCCATTGTGGCACTGCAAATATTCTAATTGGTTTAACTCATAATAATATATAAGAGTTATAGATCCAGATAATTTGATATTTGAAAGCATACAATAAATATCCCAAGTAAAAAGTCTGCTTTACTTACCAAAAAAAAAAAAAGAACATAAAACTTCTTAAGCATCACAATCAACCTTTGTCTTGAGCATCAAAAATTTTGGGCTGCAGGCAACTCCAAACATATTGAAAGTACTAAAAAAAAAAAAAACAAGGTGACAAAAGGTTCCACAACTAGCTAACAGCAAATGTTGGGAGAAAAGTACAGGCCAAAGACAGCATAGATAGAGAGATAATGTCATGGCCCGGGCCTGATAGGCTAACTGGCCTATCAACTTCGTTTAGTCTAAACCACTGACCAAAATGCTTAAGCCGAAGGTGATAGTAGTACACTCATCAGACCCTTATAAGCCAATCACAGTCATTGCCCACTTCCGATGTGGGACTACAGCATAGATAGAGAGATAAAGTGGCACCTCTTATTGCTTCCAGGCAAACATTTACGGCTCACCACGAATTAATGTATGATGGATCACTGCTTGTGTTCTATAAATAAGACTCAACATTTAGATTAACTAAGGATTCAAGTTTACGATCATAAGGTTAAGCACAAAGATGTTGTAACTCAATTCAACTATATACAAAAATGAATTTCCAATATCATCATACAAAAAATGACTACAATGTAAGTGAATCTTTAGATATTAAGTTTCCTCAAAGCATAGCAGGAAAAAGTTAAGCAAATACCTAACACGAATCCAAACATGAGATACTATTTGTCATGATTCAGGCTTGATGGGCTAATTGGTTTATTAACTTCATTTGACCCAAACCACTGACCATAATGCTTAAACTGAAGTCGATAGTAGTTCACTCATCAGACCCATATAAGTCAATCTTAGTCTTGTTCACTTCCAATGTAGAACTAATCGGGGTGTCATAATCTCCCTCACTCAAGGGCTTGATGTCCTCGTCAAAGCCCAACATATCCCAGACTAAACCCTAATATGGTGCATGTGAAGCGTAACCAAGTGGTGGCTCCACGCCATGACGAGTCTTTTGACTCCATCCATAGGTAGCTGATACCAAATGTCATGACTCTGGCCTGATGAGTTAACTGGCCTATCAACTTGTTTGACCCAAACCACTAGCTATAATGCTTAAGCTGAAGTTGATAGTAATCCACTCATCAGACCGATATAAGCCAATCTTAATCTTGTTCACTTCCAATGTAGGACTAATCGGGGTGTTATAATCTCTCGTACTCAATGGCTTGATGTCTTCGTTAAAGCCCAACATATCCTAGATCAAACCTTAGCATGGTGCATGTGAGGCACAGCCCAGTGGTGACTGCACGCCATTACGAGTCTTTTGACTCCATCCACGGATCGGCTTTAATATCAAATATCATGACTCGGGCCTGATGGGCTAATTGGCTTATCAACTTCGTTTGATCCAAACCACTGATCATAATGCTTAAGCCAATCTTTGTCTTGTCCACTGCTAATATAAAACTAATCGGAATGTTATACCATTAGTTATTGAATCGATAGACAAATTTTTAAAAAATAAACGAGAAACTTATATGATCAAAATATCATCATTGAGAATTATAGTCTCCATTAGATGCCAATTAAAGGCATCTGGGCAGTTGTCTCATTTTTTGTTTCTCATCACATCATATGAAGGCAAAAATCATATAATAAAAAATTACATCCATTTTCCATATAACAGTAGCACCAGAATTTGTTGCATGGTTAAAAAGAATGACTCTGTTGGTTATAACACTTAAGTCACAAAACATGATTAAGTAATAAAAGTTATATTTTTCTGGTAAAAATAAATATAATATGGTAAACTAGGGAAAAATAATCAACCTAGATGGAACTATTTGGATAATACTCTTTATCCCCGCTTTTAACCCACTGAAGCACCACACAAACGAAAAGGGACATGATTTGTGTGGTTTAAAATAATCTAATCATATTATTTTGATCCCCAACCAAAAGGAAGCTAGTGCATGTTTTTCAATTCAGTAATCTCTGATTATTAAAGTAAAGTTACAATCATTCATCAATGGGTAAGAAAAGCAATATTGGTTATGTAACTAGATGGACAATAGAAACAGCTTCAAGTGATGGATGAAATTGATTTAAAAGATAAAAATCTACTGACAAATTCCAAATGCACACCTTAATTTAACTACTGCAAGTAAAAAAAGATTTTCACATCCAATAGGAAACTGAGAACCCTTTGTTAACAAACTTTATTAGCTCACGAAAAAGTGTCTGCTACCAGTTATAAATAGGAAAAATCTCAACCTACTATTAGTGGACAGGCCAACGTGATTACTGGAGTGATGAAAAAGAAAAGGAAGCATCACTTTTTATTTGAATTGTGAAAAAATGATTAATTGTGACGAAAATTACTTACAGCCCAGAGGAGGGAATAAGCATGCAAATGAATGGAATGGAAAAGGAGCATAGTACCAAAAGAAGGAAAAGATTGATAAGAAAAAAGAAGAAAGAGGAAAACAGGAAGGACAGAGCATAATGATAATTATAGACCAAAAGGAATATGATGGGGTCAAAAAATCAAACAGAGAGTATTTCTCATAGGAATAAGAAAGCAGGAAGAGAAAAGAGGGTAGAGAAGTGGCAAAGCAGGAAGTCAAAAGAAAAGGGTCTTGAAGGCAGCAGGAGGAGAGGAACATGAGTAACAAAACACAGAAAAGTAGGAAAAAAGCAACAAAAGAAAAGGAGCATCCGTAGAGGAACAAGGAGCCAAAAAAGAGAAAATAAACTATTTTATTGAGAACAAAATAAATAAAAAGAAAGTTTAGGAAAGCAGAAAGATGAAAAGCAAGATGTCCAAGTCATCAAGAAGTGGAGGCATGACCAACAAAATGAGATAAACATGAAATACAGGAGACATAGCATAAGAATTGTGAGGAAGAGATGATCAAGGGCACAAACACCTGGAATAGCAAGTACTTTACAACATTGATGTGTTTAGAAAAAAAAACTATGGAATGCAGCAGAAGCTAGCAATTTGTGACAGAACGTGTATTTCAAATCTGCAAAAGGTTTACAATAGAAGTATGTAGTCGATCAACAACATGCTCTTCCACCTAGATCTACTGCACAAGGAAATTCCTTCAGTAGGAGGAGGACCTGGACCTGGATACTACAGTAGGTACCGAAATTTAAAGATTACAGACTGATTAAGGCTTACTACTTGGGTTCCTGCCAAAGAATCGTCAGAACAGGCAGCAGTCACCCAGAAAACCTGAAGCTTAAGAGCTCAGGGTGCTTCCATGGAGAAGCAACTCATTAGCAGATGAGAAGCCTGTTAGAATTGGAAACTGATAGGAAGCATCCCAAGTAAAGGAACAGGGAAACTAGACTAGATAAGCCTTTTGCTCCAAATTGCATATGCAGTCCCCCAAGACAAATCAAGCTACAATAAATCCAATTCATTTAAACACTTACTATTATGTCACAAATCATACTAGAATTCTATCGTTCTTTAATATCAGGGAAAAAATCGTACGAAGGTGCCATGTAGATAAGCCCTTCTTGGTGATTTCCACGTTAAGACCTCAAGTGTAGCAGTCCCCGAAATCCAGGGTTTGACCTGTGTGATGTAGAAGAACTTGAAACGATGGCCTCTCGCATTCAAATTATTCAGTTATGTATCAATAATCATTCAGATGCACATGCCTAAACCGTAAAAATGAAGATTCGTTAAATTTTGAAGTATCTCAACAGAAGAAATTTTAAAGGTGTAGGTTGCACCTTTGCGTCAACAATTTCGTCAATACTCAAAAATAGACACAAAAAATCACGCATTTATCATCAACGATAAAATACCGAAACTAAACCACTCCGAACACTTCAACTCGACAAATCGAATCAAAAGAAAAAAGAAGAAAAAAAAACGCAAACAGTGCCATAAATAACATCTTTATACCAACAATCACTTCGATTTCCCTCGAAATACAAGCCAAGAAATTAAATCCGACAACAATCCCTAGAGACCCAACCCCAACGACCAGGATGGAGAAGAAAATTCAAAATAGGGCAACTCTAACCTGGTGGATCGGGGGGTACATCGAGTTGGTGCAGACGGGGCACTCCAGCAACTGATGCACCCTAGTCACCGGGCTTATAACCGGCGCCGGAAGGCCGCCGGCGCAGCCGATGACAGTTGCGCTCCCATCGCCGTGGGGCTTCAAGAAGGGGTGGGGAACATCGGCGACCTCGTCGTCGTCCACCATCCCGTCCGACACGGAGATGCACTCGATATTATCCGATTCCATCGGTCAAAATAAACCAAAGAGAACCAAAATGGAAGCGCCTTTCCAGATTCAACCCCTTCTTCCTGCCCTCTCTCGCGCCGGGGAAGACGCGTTGCGAAAACTGCAATGCGAGTTCCACACCCTTCTCTCCCACTTTCGTGAGCGTCGCTCGCAGATGCCTTGGTCGCCGCAAGCACATTTAAATCGAAGTAACACTAAAAGTTGCACGGAAATGAGACACCAAATCGAACTATCGACTTCTCCTTAATATGTTTTCAATCGAGGAACCACCTTATACTTTTACTCTTATCTACCACATCAGAGAAACACCACAAGTTTTTGACTGCTAAGTCACTCAAAAAGAGATGTTGCCACATGAGTGGGCCACAGGAAGCTGCGAAAGCAATGACAAGCAGCAAACAGCATGAACAACTGCTTTGGCACGTACTACTGTTGCTACTGCGACAACAATGGGACTGATCCACCGGCAGCCAGAATCTGCGTCTCCAGCTTGAACAGAGTTTCCAGCTTGCGCTTCACCAGGAGATACTCCTCCACCATTTGCTGCAGACATTTGAGGCAACCTTCTTTGCTCCCCTTCTTACAGCAGTTGTGAAAGGCCATGCACACATTTTTGACTCTTTTAGCACCCATGCTGGCACTGCTGCCTATCAACTTGCGGATACAGGCATCCAATTTCTGGAAGTCCACGTCCTGCTGATCTAGGATAGAGCGTAGTTTATTGAGGAGCTTCTCATAGTCTTCAAGGAAAAGAGTCCCAACCTGAAGAACAAACTTAGGTTCGCTCTCATCCTGCAGCTGTTGCAACTGTGTGTACTGATTGTCCAGAAACCCCTCACGGAAGACAACTGATGCGAACTCAATGTATAGCCTTTGCAATTTATCCGACTCCATGTCTCCTCAGCTATGCAGCAGGGACCAGACTTCTTCCAGGGAGAGGGAGCTTCTTCACCTTTTCAAAATAAAGCAGCTGTTCGGCAATAAAAAGAACAGCAATGGGAGACCAATATTGTATGTCTGTGTGCTCATAGTGTCTCAGCTATATATTGGATATACATGCTAAATTTAAATTTAGAGAAGTAACTTTGAGAAACATATATCTATGCAATTTAGCCATTAAAATGAAAGACAAGAAGCATAAAAATTGCAAAAAAAAAATTACTTGCTAATTATGAACACACAACACACACAACTGTTTATGTGATACCAAGGCAGCTGGAGATGATGAGCTGAGTTGAAAGCCAGCAAGTAAAATGACTCTCCAAATGCTGAATGATGATCTTATTAACGTAGATGCGCTTAAGTAAACTAATAAGGTTTTCCAAGACTGACCCACTCTCTCTGTAAAATGATTTCGGAACTGGTTGCTTAAACATCAAGAACAGAGAAACCATATAATCACAAATAGAACGCATGCAGCAAGAAAACGAACCAACATTTCACAAGCAAAGCCAGCAAAAGCCTCCCAAAACCTTGAAACCATCATCAGACAACAGATTAAACGCCTCCTCTGATCCGAAAGCCGACCAAGAAACATACAAAACCTTAAAAGAAAGCAAGCCCACGTGAAATAATCAACGACGAGATGCGGTGGAACGTTCTTGTCGCGCTGATACCTTCGACGCGTGGTTCATTCGACAAGAGAGCGAGCCGTCCCGCATCCAAGAAACCATCAATAAACACGGAAACCTAGTGCAGACCACGTAAGAACAACAAGGTGCGGCAAATGGCATCAAGAAAGAAGGCTCCGGCTGGATCTGACTTTCTTGATGCTCCGTAACCATGCAAGGTTGCATAGCTACAGAGAGCATCCGAATATCGAGAGAGAATACCTCCTGCAACGAGTCCGGCGCCCGCGGGAACGAACTTTGACCCCAAGAACGACGGTGGAGAACACGAGAATACCTCCGACAATGAAAGGGAGAGCGAGAGATGAGAAGAGTCGAAGCGCCGGAAACAGAGCGAGAAGTGGGAAATGGGAGGAGAGAGCCACGTTCGTTGGCGCTACAAATGGCTTCCTACTACGGTGTTAATACCGTGCAGTTTATGTCCATCCTGCGACACAATTTCCGTTACACTCCTTCGGTAATCATACGGCGAATGTGCGTATTCCGTTCAGTTCGCGTTGCTCGTCAAGTACACTTTCAGTTAAGCTGACTCGTCAGGTCGTCCATCCACCTAGCGACGCGTGGACAGATACATGGCGGGAGTACGTGCATCGCCATGTGTCGTAAACGGGTCCGCATCCTCGTTTGGGCCCGAGTCCACTGAGTCGGCCAAACACGGCCCAACTTCCCACATTACTGTTGTCCGGCCCGAACCAACCGAGAGGTCAAAAAGGGACGCAAAGCCTCGCTGCCCCTCGTTCCGATCGATCCCTTCGAGCTCGGGGGGCGACTTGCAACGATGAATCGGCCCCGCGGCTTCACCCTCCTCGCGGTCGTCCCTCTTTTGTTGGTCGTCGCCGGTGCGATCGAGTCGCCCCAGTACACCGTCGTACACTCCGAGTCGGACTTCGAGGTGCGGTTGTACAGGGAGTCGGTGTGGATGTCCGCTCCCACCGACGAGATCTCGTTTGAGAAAGCCACCAAATTCGGTTTCCACCGGTAGGAGCAATCACAATCCCCTAAAGTTATTGCTCATTTAATTGATCCTGAGATGATGTTTACGGTGTAGGTTTTGATATATTTGGGAGAATCATATCAAAATTAATTCTTTTCCACTCTTCAAATAAGCATTTCTGCTGGAAATTCGAGGTCAAGTTAATTCGACGATAAAATGAGCCATGCCTCGTCAAACAAGCGCAATATTGGACACCGAATAGAAAAATAAAATGCTTTTTTTTTTCTTTCTGAAGAACACCCATGAATTGGACCCCCCCCTGATGTTTCTTAATGATCATGAATGAGACTAGAAAATTCGATTTCAGAAGAGGAACATAAATTAATGGAATAGCTTATATCTTATGATATGTGCTTATTCACTTAGATTTTCTTAGACATTATGGACCTAATAATTATTGTGCTCCATGTCCATGGGAATCGTTAAATCTTTTAATACTGTATTTTTCATGCATCAACTTTACACCATGATAGCTAAGACATTATGGCTTATGTTGTTTGAGTCAACTTTGAAGCCATTAAGAGAAGATGGGAGTGCGAGATTTTTTTTTTCCCTTTTTTTCTTGGATTTGCTTTTTTGGTGTTCAGTAAATGGGGAAGAGCTGTAAAGGTTCGATGATAGGTAATAGTCGACTATGATGATTTGGACTTAAATGTAGAGTTGACTCAAACAACATAAACCATAATGTCTTAGCTATCATGGTGTAAAGTTGATGCATCCAAACAGATCTCATTAAGAGAAAATGGGAGTGTGAGATGTTGTTTTCCCTTTTTTTCTTGGATTAGCTTTTTTGGTGTTCAGTAAATGGGGAAGAGCTGCAAAGGTTCAATGATAGGTAATAGTCGACTATGATGATTTGGACTTAAATGTAGTTTGCTGTTAGTGTCATCTCTCTGGTTTAAGGAGAACCAGCTTCCAAGAGTTAACTAAAACTCTCAGTCTACTAAACTGATAACTTTACTGCATAAGAGACATACGAAAGTCGAGCATATCCGAACTATGATTTTTTCCTTTATATATACCTTGCATATGTTTTTCGTTCCCTCAACGAGTTAAAAGCTGCTCTCCTAAATCGATAACTTTTTATCTTTATCAAAAGTTGATTGTTTTGTATTATCTTTTGTTGCAACGTTATTTCAAGTCTTATCTGTTATAGCCATGCAAGTAAATTTTATGTACACTCAATAGTCTTTTTTTTTTCCCCTACACTACCATTCAATGTTGATCACTACAATAAATACGATTTGATACTTTTCTTATTCAGAATTTCCAAGGATGCACTTCTGTTTATTGTTGTGTTGAGTTGTTTCCTTATTATGAGCATAATATTGAAAAATTCTGGTGAAAATTTCATTGATCTTACTTCTTTGGAATCTCTATCATTTGTACTAATTTTGTCGATGTTGGTCGACATGCTAAATCAGGCTACTTATTTTGTCAGATTATTTCAGTACATCCAAGGAGCTAATCTAAATTCCTCGAGGATCAGAATGACTGCCCCAGTCTTAACAAGCATTGTTCCAGGCGCTGGCCCTCTTCACTCTTCAGCCTACTTTGTGCGCTTCTATATACCAGTGAAGTTCCAGGCATTCCCTCCTGTTCCTCTCCCCGAGTTAAACCTGCATTCTGATAGATGGGGAAGTCACTGCATCGCAGTGAGACAGTTTTCTGGTTTTGCTCGAGATAGCAATGTTGTAAAGGAGGCAGAGAAACTTGCTATCAGCTTGAGTCAATCTTCATGGGCCAATCTGACTGAATTTTCTGACAAGAACGCATACTCTATCGCTCAATACAATTCCCCATTTCACTTCATCGGTCGGGTCAATGAGGTTTGGGTAGATGTTGGTGGATCTGAAGTACCAGGTTGTGAATCAAGTCATGCCTATACATACTAAGCCTGTTAATCCATCTTTCGACTGTGACATGGACATGTAATGCAGTATTGTACATGTATACTTGAAATGCTTTCTGCAACTCTTGTATGTACACTGACTTGTTCTCGTTAAGAATGTAAATCAGACCTCTTTTGTCGGCCAAGAGCGACAGAAAAGAATTTCTACGATATCTGAGTTGTATCTGATGTGTTATTCCTCTTCTTGTCAAATATTTATGGCATGATATTATTTGAAACAGTTAACTGCAAATATCCTACTAGACCTTGTTCTATGTAATGCTGGTGTTGAATCGAATAACATAGGAATGTTTGAAAAGAGAATTAACACCTAATCATTTGTTCTGATATCATTATATTGGCAAAATGAAAGAAATCAGCAGTTAAAAGTCAGCTGTTTCCTGACCAACAGTGATAACAAGAACTCACAAGCTTGAGCAAGAGAAAACAGACCTTCTCACATTTAAATCAAAAAGGAAATAAAGTACCACCAACAAATCAATGCAGAGAAGAAGTACATCATCCTGCAATGTAATGCTCCTCTACAAGTTTAAGACAAATCCTAATCCCATACCGAGCAATGGTATGAACAAGTCAATTTCCAACTAATTACATGGATGCACATTCAGCATTATTCACCATCAAACACTGACCAAGGAAAAAAACTGTAATCATTTCAGTAACAATATTTTTTTCGTTTAGAATGAGGATAAAATATCAATAAGATAAAAATTGTCACTGCAAGAAAATACATAATTCCCGACAGTACATATTTA
Organism: Musa itinerans; assembly: GCA_001649415.1. NCBI lineage: Eukaryota > Viridiplantae > Streptophyta > Magnoliopsida > Zingiberales > Musaceae > Musa > Musa itinerans. Next base: position 268,743 of record LVTN01000330.1, read on the forward strand.
TACACAGTGCAATACAAAAATGTTCACCTTACAAATTTGCATTATTTGATAGTGCATGATTTCACCAAAAATTAGTATAGTTCTATAGCACATAGGCATGCCATGTTGAATTGTCATGCTTTCCTGTGTTAGAGAAGAAAAATATTAATGTACAAGGGCCTGTTTATAGATAGTTCAGAAATTTGTGACAGTCCAGTAAAATATGTTCTTTTCCCATGCGACTTTGTTCATCATGCATCTTTCCTAAGCTAGGAAGTTCCATCTTTGCTTCCATCCACACAACCAACAAAATCAAGATGCATAGAAACTGAAAAATACAAACATCTAGTATTTCCAAGTTCATTTTGGACATAGATCCCGAGTAAACCTGATTATATTCACAACACACAAAAAAGGAAAATTTTAGATAGATTTACAAGTTGCCTCAAACATTACAATCATAAAGTTTCTAAACAACAGAAGAATTTCCAACATGCTATCCACATTTGTCATATATTAAGATATCTACCTTCAATCAAAGTTTTGAATAACGTGTGCCATAATCTAACCGGCCATTAGACAACCAGTATGGTACACCAGTATAGACACCAAGTTAAAAAAGAAGGGATTAATAAAATTATCGAGTTTTAAGCATCATGTAACACTGAGTGTACCTCCTAGTTCATACTGGTTTTATCAAGAATCGAGAAGGTAAAAAAGGAATCAGTAATTTCAAGGAAAAGGTCATGAGATGACACTTCAGCGTTGAAGCAAAATTAAAACACTACTAAGCAATTTAAACTTAATGTTTCAGTTGTTCACCCAGTTTTCTGCTCCTCAGATTTGCACGTAAAACTATTCAAATTTGATACTAACTCATCATTAGGATTGTAAATACCAAGAGACCTGAACACAATTTGGTCACAGCAACAATCAAGGATAAACTTGTTCATCCACCCACCAAGAAAAATCAAGAGGCACATTGCCAAGAAAGGACTCATCATGCTTGTAGTAGCAGCCAATGAAAATATGCATAAAGCTTAGCTTCATACTGAGGCTGTACAAACATATAACTATGTACTAGCTAGAAAATGTAGTATTTGAATGGATTGACTTTGGAACTAAACACTTTCATCAGATTAAAAACTTAGCTAGAATGTTGGTAACAAGAACTAAATTGGATCACTTTTGGCTCATTTTTTTGAGAATTTTAATGGATCATGCCAATCCTCCAGCTTCACATAAAGACATGACAATCTAAAATTTTGTACTAGCTAGCAAAATAAGTATGTGCAAATTCATGGCGTAGGATCTAAATAATGTCATCGGATACAAAGTTCATATGGTAATTGGTGAAAACAAGAGAGAGTGGATATGACTTAGTTCCTTTGTGAAGTGAATAACAACTTTGAGTTAACCTATAACAGGAATCCAATTATGTGTAGCTAGCTCAAGACCATACTACTAGAACGGAAGGAATTAAACACTTGAATTGTCACAATGAGACCTAAAGTGCAGCACAAGTTACGGTCAATATACTGAAAATTCAACCCATTAATTCAGATTCAATAACAACAAACAGCACGCAGAATGTCCCGACTATATGAAGTCGGCCACAGATCTTTTCCCACTGTTTAGCTCCGTGTACCTAAATTCCATAGGTAAAATAAGAGAAATCAAATCTCTTACTACAACAAGATATTTTGAAATCTTCCTGTACCCATACCACTAATGCTAATCAACTCACCTCTACAATCTTAAACAAAATTTTCTCATTCTATCCTCTATCCGGGTCACATCTGACTATTCATAAATAAAAACATGTCTTATTATATCCTTTTAATAACACTACCTCAAGATCATCATCTTAGCTGCATTAACTTTTCTGGACATGTAATCAACAGAACTAGAAAAAACCACCACTTCAAATCGTCTTTGCTTAACTTTTTGACAATAAATGTATGTACATAAATAGCGAGAACACCAACATAATTATCGGTTCTTAACAAGAAATATGCACCATTTTATGGACATTCTTAAAGAATCCATGGGGAGAGACATTCAACATTTACATGCAACAACCATGGATTTTGACATATGAGGAACTTACCCAGATTATTAAACATACCATTATTAAAAAAAATGTATAACATGCGAGAGACATTCAATGCTTATATCTAAAGCACCACTTAAAAATAGATTTTCTAGGTGTATGATTATAGCATTGATAATTATTGAACACCAAAGCTCTGCTCCTTTATTGGGTACAGATTTGCACTATATGTATTATAATAAGTGAACATATAGCACTTGGAGGATAAGTGTATATTATAAACAATCAAACATCACCAAAACATAGTTCAAGGGATTCTTACCAGCACAAATAACAATAGAGTTATTGGTGAACTATCAGGTTAGTTGAAAACTAATTAGAGTCAGATCTTCACTTCTGGTGAAAATAAATAACCATGAGAAGCATGTCACTATTTGAAGCAAACTCCTAAGTCATCAGATAACATGATCCTTCACACCTCCATGGCTTCTTCATCTGGACCACTGTTATCACAACATCAGATAATTTGCTATGTCGAGTTTGTTTCAGAAGATAATGCAGCAACTATCTTATCCTTGGTTTGCTGTTCAGAGCCTGGTGATTTGATGATGAAAGTATGCTGAATAGTATCTTCGCCACCTGAGACCTTCGATTCAGCCACATCAATCTCTGCCTCCTTTAAAGCTTGAAAAACTTTAGAAACAGGATGGGTACTCAAAGGAGAGCTAACTTGCACAATCACCTCATCCTGCTGTGCTTGAACATCAAACTCAGGACAACACACTCGAGTACTAGGATCCACCATACCGGACTCCAAGAACATCTCCCTCTCAGATTCCATCTCCTTCAACCTCTTTTGGAGATCTGTGATATACGCAATGGCATCTCCCAGCAAGGATGCCTTGTCCATCTTTGAAATGTTAGGTACCACTGCACGCAAAGCATAGAACCTCCGGTTGAGCTTTTCCCTTCTCTGGCGTTCCGCTTCAACATGATTGAGAGGTTCCTCTCTTCCATTTGCAGGCTTTCTTCCCCTCTTTCTAGGCCGCCGCTCATCTAGTGGGCTGGCCTTTTTGTCTTTGCTTGAAGCATCTACATCTGCATGGTCACCTTCCAATGCTCCGATATGGGCAATCAAAGCCCCGGCTCTTGAAGTCCCGCCTACACTAAAATCAATCTGTCTCGGTGGTGGCTGTATTGACTGTTGGGGCTTGTGCTGATTCGTCTGGATCTGGAATTGGCCAAGCGAAGGATCTCCCCTCACTCCATTGCTATGATCAACGGCTTCACTGGCAGCCATTATGAGACCATTACCAAACTGCTGCTGATGAGAATTCAGACCACGGACATGGTTCCAGCTGAAACTCTGCATTCCCTTTCGAACATTTGGAAACAGCATCCAACTTCTGCTGCCACTCTTCAGCTGTGTGTCCCAAGAATTATCCTCTACCTTTGTAACCAAGATCTTGTCATCGACATTAGGAGTCCCAAGATTGAGGTCCTTTCCAAAGATCTTTGTGCATGCCTCGGGCCCATTTCTGTCGTTCTTCTCGCTAGATCGAGGCAACTGTGTGTGAATTGTACCCAAAAACACCGACTTTATCGTCTGCAAGGCATCAGGGCTTTCCGCTAGCGACCTGACAGATCCCAATTCGAGGACTCCCGTCTCGAATGGCACAATAACGATCGTCCGGAACCCGGCAGAAGCTGCCAAGAATCCCCTGTAGCAGTAGTCGGAGGGCGAGAGGATCCAGAGGTGCTTCCCGGCCGCCAAAGCCCGACCGGGAGCGCCCTTTCCCCGAGGAAAGGAGAAATACATCGACACGAGGAAGAACATCTCGGCGTCGGTGACCTGATCGAGGCGGAGGGCGTAGTTGTCCTCATCCGACCCGCCGAAGAACACGTGGAGCTTCTGGAGCACGGCCATCCTCATCTTCTGCCGGGGCTCGTCGTCGCCGCTCGACCTCACGGCCGCCGCCGCCGCCGCTGCGGCGGCCTCCTCGCCGTCGCGGGGGTCGCGGCAGGACCCGTCGCCCCAGCCAAGGACGAGGTCGCCGGACTTGGCGCGGGAGATCTGCCAGAATATGGCGTAGTTCCAGCCGAGGCCGGGGCGGTCGCGGGGGCCCTCGACTAGGTCGAGGAGGCGCCTCTGCAGGTCGGCCTCGGCGGAGGAGGAGAAGGCAGCGGCAGTGAGGCCGTCGGAGGAGGCGCGGCTGGCGGCGAGGTAGCCGAAGGCCTCAGGGCCAAGAACGGCGGCTGCCATGCGCCGCTCCTCCTCGCTCCAGGAGAATTCCGACATCGGAGCTTCCAAATCTGGAAAGCCGAGGGATTGGATCGAGTCCTTAGATCTATCGAGGAAATTGCGGAGTTAGGGAGGGGGTTGGGAAGTGAAAGAGTGGTGAAGTGGGGGTATTTGGGGATCCATGTTTGTAAACATCGGATCCTCTCCAACAATTGCAATGGTGTATTGTGATCCAACGATCAGTGATTTTAAGAAAGTACCGTCGTCCTCACGACGTGGACGTTCTAGATTTGAGAACCGAAAGCCCCAGTACATGTAGCGTTGGATAGGATCTTCGCCTGTCTTGAAGGGGTTGAGTGGTCGTGATCCGAACTTATCATGATGACGATGGGCACTAACTTGGCGGTACGATGATTCGTCTTGTTTCGAGGAGCCGAGCTGAGCTTAACGATGCGATCCGGTCACAGAATACGGCTCGGGTGTATTGGTTTGCAGAAGTATCCGTCTGTCGAGCTTAACGATGACATCGGCTCGTGCCGCGTCCCGTGTCGACAGCCACCGCAACCTGCTATTCGTCCCATCCCCTACCACCACCACCACCACGACCCACCATGATCAGTGCCACGGAGAAGAGCAGTGCCAGGAGAACACCTTCAAGCTTTTTAGCTCATGGAAGAAGAAGAAGAAGAAGAAGAAGAAGACAACGATGAGGAAGCAAAGGGAGGAGGAAATGAGCCCCAACTCCAAGAGCTCGGGACTGAGGGACTGCTGCAAACGTTTGAGGTCTCTCTTCTGTCTCGCATTCATTCTGCTCCCTATTACTGGTTTGTGCTTAATTAGTGGCTTGTGTTTGATCCTATTTGAGAGAGTTTTAATCTTCTTTTTCTTTGCAGTTGGTATCTTTATGCATCCTTCCCTCATGATAACTGTTTAACCACACACTCAATCCAAGCATCAAGCAGGCAAAGCAAACAACTCTCCCTACTCATATTCTTAATCAATTGTCTGACATGAATCCCAAGAATGTGCTGAAGTCAGTATCCTCTCCTACCATTAGGACATGGCTCGTGATTGACCAACAGAGTCAGATCAGCTAATATTCTCCTGATAGCTTGTCTATATGTTTAGTTCACAGTGGTAACAACTCCTTTAAAAACTTGGATTAGTTTCCTAGAGCAGATGGCTCAAATGGTTATTGTTGATGTCATGCCAACTGGATTCAATAATATTAACATTTTATTGGTTGCTTATAGGGATTAGAATATGTTTATCCCTCTTTTTAAGATTCCTGTATTGGTAGGAGTCTATCTACTAAATTGCTATGATTTTTTCTTTAACATGAAGTATACAAGATAATTGATTGCCACTATTTTGAAGGATAAAAGATGTGTTGAGACTATGTATGCTCAATCCAAAATTTTATGGCATATCATCATGGGATGGCTCTGTGGCATGATAACCTTTTTCCCCCTAGTGGATGAGTAATTTCTGAACCAAAAAAGTTTGGCTAAAAGTAATCCAAGTTCTCTAATCTCAAATGGGCAATCAAAAGCAATTTAAGGATTCAAACTACAAAAAAGAAACAAAAAAATAAAATTTGTTTGCGACATCAAAATTGATTAGGAAGTCATGTTGATTCAAGCCACGTACTCCAACCAAAGCTCAGCTATGTTTAAGATAAGGAGGATCAAAGTGACCTCAACTGCTGTCCCTTTTTAAAATGAAAGATGATGATGATATGCCTCCCTGCTTACTTTGATGGTGACAGAATCTAACAAAACTCTCCTTTCCTTTTTCTATTCTCCTCTTCCTCTGGAGTCATTGTCCTTGCAGCAGCTCAGAAGAACCAAACTGAGCTCATGATGGGGTCTCATTCTATTCTTGTCACTAGTGTAGTGTGGCAGGGAAAAGGATTAGCCACTGTGTAATGTTTCTTTGATCATATCCTAGCACAGCAAGGTATGCATCCCCATATCTTTGCCTCTTGCCTTTAGCTTTCCTCTTGGGTTTGCTTATAAAGACTGGGAAACCAAATGGAATTGGAACTGTGTAACAATGAAAGGGATAGGTAGTGGAAGGAAGAGGGTGATTCAAGGTCTTCAGCCTCTGAGAGTTTGCAGATGGAGGCCACATCTCCATCTTCCTCTTCTCTGTCTGCCAACCAGCAGGGGGTATCAAGCTTGGATGACCTTCCCATTCAACAGAGCCTGCTCTTATCAGACAGTATCAATGTCCTAATTTCCCCCATGCCTTTTTCTTTCTTCACTTCATATTTTTGTTTAGTGCTACTCTATACTGTATGGTTCTTAAGAGAGAACAGCATAATGCCTCACTTCTTAAGCTTGCTGGAAATTGTGTACTCAATTCTAGATTTGGGTTTAGACTAGAGATTATGGGGTTGATTATTGGAACATATATTATTGTGGACGAGTATTAGCTAAGTATTCAATTCAATTAAGTAGCTGATTTTAGTGCTGCAAAGTTCGGTAATATTATTTCTCAATTCAACAACCTAGCTACATATCTGAGTGCCATAAATATGGCATTTTGAGGAAAAAACTATGCATTTTCATTCTCTCAACTACATGTTCATAATTAATATGCAGAAAGTATGCTTACCAAGGAAATCTTGGGGGATTGTTTTACCCTACTAGAGTTGGTCAGTTAAAATTATGTATTGAAAAAGCTATATAGATGATTGGAGTCAATAAAAGTTAAGAGGTTAATCCTATTTCATGGTCCTGAGACATCTTAGTTTGCACCATGTTTGGTTACCTCAGATAAATTGAATAAGCATTTCAAGATCATCATGAACTGACTCATTGGAATTCTTAATATCCTTAACTACCATATTTTTTCTTGGTTTTAGGGTTTGAGGAATATGCAGTCACAGTTATATTCAGCAGCAGAATATTTTGAACTGTCTTACATGAATGATGATGGAAAAGAAATGTATGTTTGGATCTACCTCATGCCCTATTCTCATTCAAGGGATGAGATTATGGATGATAGAACTTTTCATAATTTGCAGGGTGGTGAGGAGTTTGAAAGATTATGTTGTTAAGGCCATAGCTAATGCCGTGGATCATTTAGGTTCAGTGTCATATAAGATAGACAACCTTCTCAATTACGAGGTTGATGAGGTCTCTGTAGCAACTTTTGAAGTATCATGCATTGAGCAGGTATCATTCAGTCAATCGTCTTCTCGTATACTTATGTATGAGCTTATAACCTGATCATCATTGTTTCCGACTTCAGAGACTTCGGACGTGCCAAACAAGTATCAATCATGAATGTCTTTCTCAACAGTCTCTTTTGATCAAACCCCCAAAGTATCACAAGCACTACATGCTACAAGGTAAAATACCATTCCTAATTCATCAAATTCAATTCCAATGCATTCATCACCACCAGTTTTCTGGATATAGCTTCAGTAGATAACTAATAACGCTGAAATTTCTTCTCTCTTGTCATCAGGGCAATCCACAGCTGATTCTGGTAAACTATCTATGCTAAAGTGCCAAGGATTCTATCCACCTAAGGAGAACAGCAAACTGAATCAGCATCAGACTGGTAACATTGTCTTCATTCTCTGGTACCATATGAAAATATGTAGCTGAGAAAATGTAATAATAAGTGTATTTTTCCTCCAGCTTCTTCAGCAACTAGGCATTGGCAATCTCCAATCAAGTATGCTGTTCTCCATTTGAAGTATGCTGAAGTCTGGAACCTGAATCCAAATTGGTTTAGATTGAGAATGATTCTTGAGTGCTACATGCAGGAACGTTCATTCACAGTCTCCTTCACCCAGTCCTTCAAAAAGTGAACAGTATTTATCACCTTCTCGGACAATGCATTCAATTGAGAAGATCTCTTACAATGGTAATTATCTTATTGGAATTGGCTTCAATTAAGATATACATATGATTCATGTTTTGCTGTTTGTAATACTTCGCCACTTGAAGCTTATAATCCACTTACAGGTGCAAGATCAGCAGCAAGCAGACCAAACATTCCCAACTCATCGAAGAAGGTAGACCCATCCAACTTCATTTTTCTGTGTTATATTCTGTAGATGATTTAATGTGATCATTAGTTCTGTAACTTGCAAAAATTTGAATATTCTCAACATATGTTTGGTGAAATGAAAAACCATTTAATGTTCTCTTCTTTTTTTCTTTTAACTTTCATCGCAGTATATTATGGAGACACAGAATTCACTTCCAATATGTTTGCATGCTGAAAGGGACAATCACAGTGAGACAGAGAGGAATCCAACCAGAAAAAGAAGGTTCCTCAATGCCCTGATCATGAGGAACAGGTCATGGACTGATGAGTCTCTCTACAGCTTCTTGAATGAATATTAAGGATTTCTACAGGAGTCTAAAATAGATGATAATAATAAACCATGTGAAAGCATTTCCTTGATTTTTGTTGATTCAAAAGCATTGGCTTTCATGTCTCTTCTGCTGTAAACAGATGTGAATTCTTGGTACCAAAATCTGAATCAAATATATGTATGGTACCAAAATCTTCTTTCAAGGCAATATATATGGTACCAAAATCTGAATCAAATAGTATTCCAATGTTCCCTGTTCATTTTGTTCCCCAGCTGAATTCTTGAAGTGCCACTCTGCTTATTCCTAAGTTTTTTATATGTAAAAGCTTTGTGACAAGTGCATGGGTTAGATTAAATTTGGGCATATTCCCTTAAAAATCCATCCATTTTAGATTTTTCTCGTAGAGGTCTCTATTTTATTTTATTTTTTCTAAGTACCCTCAAAATTTTGTGAGTATTTTTGTTCTTCTGACAAAAAAAAAAGAAGATTGCAGTAATAAAGTAGAGGGAAAAAACCCAAAATGAAGGGGTTTTTAGGGAATTCATCTATTAAAATTTATTTGATAATATTGTTCATGCTTCTAAGAAAATTATAATTAGAGCAGGTGATATGTCTTCAATTTATAATCTTTTACGGTCTCATTGTTTTGAGGTTTTACTGTGAACGTTAAATTGAGAGAATTAAAAAATAAAAAAAAAATTGAGAGATCAGAAGGATTCTTAACTATATATTGTTTAAAGTATTTATCAAGAAAAAATATATTATTTAAAATGGGCGAATTTCTAAAAAAACTCTTATCTTTAAGAAATTCTTATAAAGCATCCCAACTTTAAAAAATTTTCATAAATAAATTTAAATATTTATTAAGAAAACAATTATCTAAAATGAGTGAATTAAAAAAAAACTCATATCTTTGAAAAATTCCTGTAGAACGTCCCAACTTAAAAAAAAAATATATAGAGCATTATTTTTAGCCCTTGGGCTTTTACTGGACCCGCCTCCGCCTCCGTTACTCTTGCACTACCTCATTTCTTTTCTTTTGTCTTGTCGAGGGGGACAAGAGCTATCGTTGCCATGGCCCATTCTTTCTTACGTGAGGGTGAGGTAGCAACGCAAGGATAAAATTATTTTTTCACTCGATCAAGGATGCTTTACATGAATTCTTTGAAGTTGATATGTTTTATAAGAATTTCTCAAAGATAATTGTTTTTTCAAGAATATATTTATTTAAAATTATGTATATTTTTATAAAGAATAAATGATGAAAATAAAAATTGATACCAAGAACTTTGGATAAAATATCAAAATTTTTACCAACTAAATTAGTTGATACCTTCTCTAAGTTATAATAAATTATGTTTCATTTTCATTCCATTCTCCAAGCTGATCAAACCCAACTCGATCGGACGGTGCAACGTGATCTTGATTGAATCAACATTCCATTATTTATGACGTATTATGTTCACTTAAATAATAAAAAATAGGACTTATGCGAAAACGCAAAACGTTGAGGGACTAATATGAAAAAAAGCACTTCGATTTATTTCTCCGAAGCACCTCAACAGAGGACACAAAAGCGCTTCGTCTCCGCCCTCGCCCTTTTCCAGACTCTACTGTTGCGCTTCAGATCGAGGCCTTCGATTAAGCTGCTGAATCGCCTTCCATGGTAACGAACGACATCCTTCTCCTCTTTTCGTGTTCAAATTTGTTTGATTTGGGAGTTCTTGAGGGGATTTTTGATGCCGATGTTATGCCTGACGTCTCCCGCAGTCGGCGCTGTTCAATTTCCACTCGTTCTTGACGGTGGTGCTTTTGGTTATCTGCACCTGCACCTACATCAAGATGCAGTTCCCTGCCATCCTCGAGAAGAGAACCGGGTATGATTCTTGGCCTATTTCCCCTTCTTGGTTATTTACTTTTTCTTCATCGTAGATCCTAGGGTTGCATTTTTGAGATCCTGTTTGCTTTGCCGATACTAGGAGGTAGGGCGTAGAGTTTATATTTTAATGATTTGTGGGTTAAGAGGGGTTGAAAGCATGAGAATAGATTTCTTTAACATCATTCGATGGAATTTAGCATATTTACCGAGCAATCAAGTTGAATGATAGAGACGTGATGGAATTTGAAGGATTTAAGCATATGGAGAGAAGCAGAATAAGTCCTCGAATTTGAAGAGCAGTCTTTAACTGCCGAATAATATTATTGTTGTAGATTGGAAATTTCCATTGTTGAAAAGGATTAATGGTTAAAACAAATCTAGAGAATTGACAACCGACTATCTTTTTTTATTTTGTGGAATATTGTCAAAATAAACACAGCCAATGCCGGTCCCAAGCCCAGATGAAAAATATGGAGTGTTACGTTAGGTCACTGACAACCAGCGTAAAACAATGTCAGATCGCATGAGCTTGGGTCTTAACCGATTTTAGAATACAATTAGGTCACGCGAGTCACCTTCACTACCACCTAGGTATCCCGAATTGCATATGGTGGGCTAGGAGGTCATCCAGAAGTGGCTTATTACATCGGCTTACGGCTTTGTTGTTGTTGTTATTGTTGGAATATTGTCAAAATACAAGGTAGTTTAGTCTAAAAAATGATAGAAGGTTCAAGCGAATTGATAAAAGTCAAGTAGGAAACATTTAGCAGGTTGCTTTACTGATAGTTTTGCAAAGATTATCAACAAGGATTTGAATACCAGTCCAGTACTGGTTTTGAGAAGCTATTGGCCCAATATACTGATATTTTGGGCAGCGTATATAATTGTATTTCAGTATCATTAAAAAAGTTATCAGGCATATCATTATCAGTTCCTGATCGGACCCGTAAATTCTGGATTTTACATACCAGTTCAACTGGTATTCTAAGCCTTGATTGTTAGAATACCAGGTAATTCTTGGTTGCTTGAAAAAGCATATTTGGACTTCCCAAACAACAATGCTTGGTGCGTAACAGGATTACAGATCACTTATCAGTTTATGCAATGTTTAGACACATTTTTTCTTGAAATATGCTGCAAAACATCTTCAAACTATGCAGCAGAAGCTATTACATTCATTTCAGTAGTTATTGTCTTCCAAGTTTACTCATGTATGGTTTTAATTGAAGGGTTTAAAATTTGCACAATTAAATGTTCATGATATCAATTTCTAACTCCTAAGTTATTACACTGTAACAAGGAAAATATCTATCTTGCAGTCAAGTGTTTGATAAATTTAGTTTTTGGCAGGTTTCGTGGCTTCTTTTGGAAGGCAGCCAGAATAGGTATGTTGTTCAATGTTCAACCTTATGATGTATTGCAAACAGAAACCTGCATGTGTTCTATTTTATAAGAAGGTTTTAGAGTACAAACTTTTGCAGCAATAATGTAGAAAACACTTTATATTTCAAGGCCTGAATATTTTTTGGCTCAGTTTGATCAGGAAACAGAGTGTTCTGGATGCAAACTGTAAATTTTGATGTTGAACATGATTGTTCCTTACAGCATGTTTGATTATCATAATACTGCATATGTTATATGTATGTTCGAAATGATGGTTACCAATTATGAATCTTGAATTCTTTGGTTTCTTGATTTGGAAAGAGCCTTTAGAGGAGGTTAAAGTAATTCATAATGCCTCACAAGAGTATTTATTCCAAGCAGAAATTTTAGATCTAAGCATCCGGCATCTTGACTGGTATGATAGTACTACTACTATATGTTCTGACAACTTAAGTCATGAAGCATAAACAAGGTCAAAAGTTGATGCAGCCTTAGATCATGACTACAAGGTGTCGACCAAGAACTGACTAATAGGTGATAGAAGTGAAAATGATGAAACTTAACAATGTTCTAAAAGCAGCCATAGCCTGCAGGCGCTCAAGTTTTTGCATAGTGCATATGCAGTCCAGATTATATCCAAAATAATATATAGTTGAGCACAAACAAAGAAATGTACAGTAAAGGTTTAATAATAAGGACATATATGACAAATAATTTGGAATGCTGAAAAGTATTGCTAAGTTTTATCACCCCAGTGGCAATCATGCCTGGTACTAGCAAGCCTGAAGCTTGTCGATAGAGTTACACCACTTGAAAGAGATAAAATTGGAGGTTTTCATTCAGTAATTGATCCTTAAATTTACATTCTTCTCGATTTTATGGTCACTCCAAGATACATATTGAAAAGGAATAAAAATGAAAGAAATTAAATCAGCAAATACATGAGGAATGTAGAATCTCAAGTCACCCTTTTTCTATTAAATGCTTGAACAACATTAGTCACATCTTTCTTTTAACTTTAGTAAAACTTCTTTCATTCTGGTCAGCCGTTTGGTTAGAAGATAAATCTCCTATATTCTTTAAGGTCCATGCTTGCAAATTGATTATTGCACTTGCAATTGTCTTCATGCATATGCATTGATTTTGGCGAGAGTTTTTTTTTTAACAAACTTACTTTTCCTTCTCTTTGTGACTGTAGACATCAATATAGATAATGATATGACTAATAGTTTTTTCTTTTGCAAACTCTATTCCGTAGAACTAACTTGTTTATGTAGTTTTAAATGATGAAATACTATATGCTGATACTGAAAGGATACTTATTATATAACTTTAGAATATAAATATGTTACTTTACGGAAAATTAATATATGTAATTAGCCACATCACATTGTTGAGAGAATAGCCAAATTTCATTAATGTACACAACACATTTTTTGTAACTTTGATGAGAACACTAAGTTGACAGTACCAAAATTACACAGAGCTCTTGAAAGAGGGTGAAGGTTAACAAACTGAATCATGGATGACTTAGACTCGAGAATCAGTTTTTGTCGTGTTTGTGACTGTATAAATATACTCTCTCAAATTTTGGCTTATTGTTAAGCTGATGAAAATTTAGTCAAACTGGCTTCCCATCAATGGTACAAATTTCCAATCTCTATTTCACCACTTTTTCTATGATCTATCGATCAATAACAATCTCGTTGATATTTTGCTATTTCATGGTAAGAAAATTTTGATACTTATTGAAGCCTAGGGCATATTTTTTGGTGACTCAATCTTAGTGAACTCATTGATTATGACCATTGGCACTTGAATAATTTTAAGTAGCTTTGGAGTCTAAGTCTATTGAATAATTGCAGAAAATAGTGCCGTAGTGCACCTACACTTGGTCACCCAGATGTGCTATGCTAGCACTTTCCTTTTATTTCTTTTCTGATACAGTTTGAAGCATTGGAGAGCATGAAATTAGTGGATCCTAGCCTAAGTCTCCTGAGAATCGCAAATTGACTAGAATTAGTTGATTCCTGTGGCATCATGATTAATTTGTTTCAGTGAATTATTTCCATCTAAACTGACCCAATCTCAACCCAGATTCTAGTGTCTACCTGCTATCCTTGTCCTGAAATATCTTTGAACCTTCACAAAATTATCTTAACAAACTTTCTCCTGCTTCAACCCAATGATCCACCCACATTACTTTTTCATAGTGCGTTGTATATAATTCAACTCTTTCACCAACCAGAATCAGTGTGTTGCTTTTCAGTTGGTTCACCTAATGTAGCTAAAGTTTGACCAACTTTATATCCATATTAACCTGTTTAAGAACTTCATACACTCCAACCAAAGAATGACATTTCTTTGGTAACAACACCTTTCATTTCAGAAGAATTTTGATTTAACATGGGTTGCTACCTTACAAATGTCATTGCTTCTTAGGAACCTGAAAAGCATGTGTGTTGGCCTTGGCATGCTCTTGTGGCTTCTGAAGCCAAGAGAAAAAGGAAATTGGAGGGTAGTGGTAGCTTGTGATTCATCATTGATCCAAAACCGTGCACTCCTGCCTAATGTGTTATAGACACAATTCAATTGGCAATTCCTTGTCTAACTCATCTTGGATACAACGGACCTGGAATCTTAGACTGACTTGACATTTTGTTGTGATGTATGACTTGGTGATTCAAAGACTTGGTGGATAGACCAACCGACATATTGGTGTAGGATAGCACCAAAATGAACCCATACTGAATGAAATCCATAAGATCACCTGTATAATAGGGTTGGTAACTTAATTTTAAGCTTCCTAACTTAGCCAACCTTGCGTCTTAATCAAAACATTAATCTAAATTAGCTAATAACCAATCCTGATTTATGAACATCACTAGTTTGTTTGGTAAATTAACTCATGTGACAAAAAAAAGCAGAGAACATTCTTGTTTCTTTTTCATTTGAGTTGTTGCATTATATGCCATGCTCCATAAACCCATACGGATAGTTTACGTGATAGATAGTTTACATGTTATCTAACGACCACCTCAATTTTGCTTCAGGTGAACGCCTAAGCCCTTGGGTAGCCGTGGGTTGCTTCGCCATGGGCATTTCCATTATTATCTTCTGAGCAACGGGAGGTGGGTTGCTTCGCCATGGGCATTTACATTGTTTTTTAATATATCCTGGAGTGCATCTGCTTCGTTGACACATGTAGAATGTAAATTGTTGCGAGGTTGAAGAAAGATGTGTGTGCTAACAGGAAGAAACCTTGTACGACTGACATTCTTCGTCCATGGAATTGCAATGACATTTTTTTTTAATGCTCTGATGTTAAAATAATACGTGCTTAGTCGCATTTTTTTGCTCCTCTTGTTGAAGTTCACATTAATATTTAACTCCCTGTCGAATTCCATTGGTTTGCTCGGTGAACCGAGCTTTATCACTGGAAATCATATATGAACACCACGGAAGCGACAGACATATATTTTGGAGTGGAGCTTCAACGTCGAAGAAGAAGAAGTAGAAGAAGAAGAACACACATCCTCCCTTCGGGTACTAATATGAGATACAGTCGTCAAGCCTCGGATCGATCATCACATGTCGCGATTCTCCGCGTTGCTGCCGCCATTGATAGGGACGCTCACAACCTTGTTGGCGTCTCCCTTCACCACCACCACCTCCACCTCCGTCAGCCCCAGCTCCGCCTTCCTCTTCTTCGCCTCTACCTGCCTCTGCGTCGACTTGTAATACATGGCGTACAGTACCAGCTGCGCCACTGCAAACATCACCCCCAGACCATTGGGAATCTGTGCAAATGGGAAACAGATCAGTGCCCGGGCCACCAGATCAGATGCAGTAAATATTTTTTTGTTTCTTCTCAAGCCATCAATAACCAAGCCATTGATCGTACTGCAACTGCTGTGCAGTTCACATGGCATGTCTGTACCACACGGCCGGTGTGGGCCAGTAAACTGGTTTCACTACATGGGTTGTGGAGTCGATATCAAAGCAATGGCAGTATTCCTATTTCAACTCACTGTGATGTACGGGTCGAAACGGATGAGTGCGTAAGCGGTCCAGCAAACGCCGTTGAAGAAGGAAGCAAGCGAGAGGGAGAGCGGCATGTACTCCACGCTCTTGCTCCGGATCACCATTTTCTGCAACACAAAATAATGCCCATCATCACTTTTGTCTCGAGCCCTAATTGTTGCCATCCGAAAAGGTTCACGGGATGAAAGGTCAGCATGCGTGGCGACACGTATACCGACGCATGAAGACGACGACGAGCGTCTTGTCCCGCTTTGCACCGATACCGCAATAATTGCCAGCGAAACAGTCCAGTTTTTGGCTCCGATCTCCTCACAGGCCAGTCGTGCCGTGTTACTTCACCATCACATTCACATTTAGACCAAGCATCGATGATGGAGCCGACTTACCATGACGGATAATGGAGCGGCGTACATCATGGTGCCGAAGAAGACGCAGAGGACGCCGACGATCATGGAGCGTCGCTCGTGGGTGTGCGCGAGCGTGAGCACCAGCAGCGCGACGACGCCGACGAACGCGGTCTCGGCCAGCAGCATCACCAGCACCTTCAACCGTTTGCCGCCGGAGGAGTACACGATGAAGAGGAGGACGTAGGAGAGCTCGATGACCAAGCCTGACCCGTTGATGGTGATCACCAGCATGCTGTGGGGGTGCACCATGGGCAGGCCGTACACCACCCACATCATGCAGTTGAGCAAGGTGGCTACGTAAGGGATCGGCGAGAACTCCTGTACCGATCCCTTCTTCCATATCTTAACGAAGGTCGGGCTGTCGAAACATGACAAACACAAGATATTAATTTGCTCCCACATGAAGGTGAATTCTTAGTACATAAAATCCATGCTTACACTGGTGACAAAAACAGGCCCAGTGCAATTGCATTCCCTGCCAAAGTAGAGCGAACACATCACTCGCAAAGTGTATTCTCACCGATCAACAGACCAAAGAACTAAATACCAAGGATCAACTCGACATACCTAAGATTCCAACTGCTGTTCGAATGGCATCAGCAGAAACCATGATCACAGAACAAACAGAACACCAGAGCTATGAAACCTACTAAGGAGAAGATACCTCCAGGGAGAGGAGAAGGGGTGCTTAAATAGAGGAGGAGGGAGGGAGGCGGTGAAGGATAATGGCTGCAACAGATGGAATGTAACACATGGAACGGAAGACCGGAGTTAAGGTGTGGATATGGATACAATGGCACTGTCTTCAAGATGTGGAAAACCCTAGCTAGTGCCAACCGACCCTTCCCCTGTTTCAAACTAGGGTTGCCTGCCCGTATTTGCTCCAAACTATATATTTACCTCATGCGGATTCCACATCGTCGAGGCCAATGGGTAAGAAGCAAGCATTAATGGCGGTGGCGGATATGGCCAAGGCCAATGGGTAAGAAGCAAACATTAATGGTGGAGGAGGATAAAGCCTGCAACCCACCTACTCTTTCTCTGTGTGCGTTACAAGACTTGTCCATTTGTCACGTATATCACCGGAAGTAACATAACATGGCCGGAATCATGATGTTTGGCCATCCAAGGCATTGCCATCTGTGGCTCCTCGGAGGTCAAATTTCTTCGATAAGTTCGCATGAGTTATGGAACTGCATACCGTAGTAGAATGATGAGAAAAAGATGCCGTTGATGTCAACAGCTTGACGCTTGTTTTTGATTACGAACGCATCGTTCCTCTGTTGCTGTCACCAATATGATATGTTAGCGATGATCTTCTCATAAAATATATATTTGATTATTATGTTAAGAGGTTGATATGAGGCCACGTGGACCACAGTCGACACATTACATCAGTGATGTGGCACTGATATGGACGTCAATTAGGAAAAGTTGACCGGACAAAATCGTTACTTTGTAATTGAAGTCTTGACAGTTTCGATCTCCTTACACTGCAAAATGAATCTTTTTTCCACGTCATACTATCTTCGGTTCGGATGCATTTTGACTTAAGCTTCTAAAATGAGTCTTTTATACTGTAGATCGAGTTGACTTGGGTCATTCACGTCAAACGAATGACTTAAATATTCTCTTATTAGAAAAAAATAGCAATTCACCAGTGATATTAAATTCTAAGATCAAGGTAGATTATAATCAAAGGCATATATAATATTAATTTGTCTTTAGATTTTGGCCAATATAAGATATCTAATAGTTCTATGCATGCAAGGAGTTTATATGAATAAACTCGTACTATAAGGGGTATCTTTGGAAAAAGACTCCGACGCAGTCTAAGATTAGAAGAGCCTGCGGATAAACGTAACGAGGTCAGAACAAATGGGCTCCGAAAGACGACAAAGACGGTTGTTTCACAGCCGGTTAGGTCCGGCGCTGCTGACTGCAATGTTGAGGTCCTTCGCCACCCTCCTCCTCTCCTCCCTCCGCCGCTCGGAGATTAACAAGTTCCGGCCGCTCGCTCGCCATCCTCGTCCTCGGCGGCCGCACGAGCCACGCACGACAGGGAGCCATGGCGGAAGGAGGCGATGGATAGGATGCGGAACATCGGGATCTCCGCCCACATCGACTCCGGCGAGATCATCCTCACCGAGCGGGTCCTCTTCTACACGGGGAGGATCGACGAGATCCATGAGGTCCGAGGGAAGGACGGGGTCGGCGCGAAGATGGACTCGATGGACCTAGAGAGGGGGAAGAGCATCACGATCCAGTCCGCAGCTAACCTACTGCACCTGGAACGGATATCAGGTGGTTTTTCTCTGACTAAAGTTTGGAGTATTTATTTTAATCTTTTGGATGGTATAGGATGCTCTTCGACCGCTGACACAAAGTGGGTGTTACATGAGAGTGAATTGCTGCTTAAGATTGTATAAGCAATTTCGGGTTTTGAAATGGTTCATGAACTAGTAACGGAACTAAGCGTACTAGACACTGACAACAGGACTAGAAGTCCTGACCTATTAATTGTGCACACAACAACTCAATCACCAGGATGTCTCCGCAGAGAATATATCTTCTTAAAGTTCAAATTTTTTGGTTGCTTATATTTGATTGCATGGAACTTTTGCTATGTTTAAAAGTTACTGTGTCTGGTGCTTTGCCAGCATGTGTTAGCCCCTGGATGACACTGTTCATGAACTGCCTTTATATATCAGTCAAATGATCTTGATGTGGTGAATGGATGACATAAAATGTAGATTTACATGTAAGTTAAAGCTTATTAGAGATTCACAGTGATACAAAACAAAAATTCAAAAAGAAAAATTCTGATATGGCATTTTAAATTGCAATGCAGATTAATATCATTGATACTCCTGCCACATGGATTTCACCATTGACTGAGTCAATACAATCTATAAATCAAGGCACAAGTACCGGAGGAGCAACAAAGCAAGCTAAGCTACGGCATCATAGTGCGGTGATGCAAAAAAAAAATGTTATATCAGAATCTTATCTTCTTACTTTCTTGCAAAAACAAAAAAAACTGATATGGAAGTCTCTTTAGGCAAGATCTAAGCTATGACATCATAGTGCGGTGATGCAAGTTCCAATTGGATTAGAAGAGGAATTTGAGGAGCTTGTATATCTTGTAGAATTGAAAGCATATAACTTCCATGGAGCCATCGGGTGCACTGATATCCCCATTTTTCTCAATTACAAATATCTTAGAAAAATTCATGTTGATTGTTGCCATGTCTTCTTGACAATCACAGTGAGAGAATTGTAACAGCTGATATTCCACAGAACTTGGAGGCACCGGTTACAGAAAAGCGGCGTGAGCTTATTGAGGTTGTCTCTGAATTAGATGATAAACTTGCTGAAGCTTTTCTTAATGATGAACCGATATCTCCCGATGACCTCAAGGTACACTATGAAGATATGCCCATGACATTGTTATATTCTTCACATTTTTCTCCATGAGGCATAAGGCATTTGTGATTTTAGAAATATCCTAATGGTACATTGTTGAAAGCATGGATTTAGTTTCAGCTCAAGGTACACCAGGAAGATATGCTTGTGACATTGTTATATTCTTCATA
The DNA here is from genome assembly GCA_001649415.1 of Musa itinerans. NCBI lineage: Eukaryota > Viridiplantae > Streptophyta > Magnoliopsida > Zingiberales > Musaceae > Musa > Musa itinerans. The sequence goes on from LVTN01000330.1 coordinate 288,666, forward strand.
TTTTGCTCCATTTATATTTGGCTGAGGCTTAAGGCATTTGTGATTTTAGAAATGTCCTAATGGTTTATGGTGAAAAGCATGGATTTAGTTTCAGCTCAATATCTCTCTCATTTGGATTCTGAGGATCTAGAAGTCCTTAGACTTCTTGATAATGTTATCCTGTTCACCTTTATCCAACATATACAGTTGACATGAAGTCAATTTAGTGTATGAGAAGGTTGTTTTATGGTCCATGCGTTCTAGAGGTTGAATATTGGTTACGGTTCATGTCTTGTGGTAGAAAGCCATGCTAGCCTACTCTGTAGAATATCTATGCTTTTTGTTTTATGGTACAAGAATTTGTTTTAGAACATGATCAGGTTCTTATCAATAATATTGTTACTGAATCTATGCTTGGTACTTGATTGCTATTATGTATTAGTCACACTGATTCTTATTATGTTATGTTGCTTTCATCAGATGGCAATTCTTAGGGCAACTGCAGCATGCAAATTCTTTCCTGTCTACATGGGAAGTGCTTTCAAGAACAAGGTTAATGAAGACTTAGTTTCTTATGTACATTATTCTTTTGTTTCTTTTTCTTTTTGGTGTATGTGAAGCTTTTGCTAGGATTATCTTGCTTCCTCCTGGTTGGTCAATCTATATATTTCTCAGAGTTAACTTGGTCTTAACTTATAATTTTAATACAATATGCCCAAATTACTGCTATTTTAATTTAAAAGTATGGGTCGACTCATATCGTACTGACAGCTGATCGGTATACATAGACGGACCGATAAGACGAACCATGCTCAAAACCTTAATATTTATGATTTGCAATGATGTTGAGGTCCGTCATCATCATTTGGGAGCATTTGTAAGAAGAGAAGGAAGAGAAGATTTTGAAAAAGAAGAAAGACATTGTGTTTCATGTTTGGAGGTGGGAAAGTCGATGAGTTTTGAAAGGGTAGAACTCTTGCACAAAAGATTTCTTAAGTAACATCCTTGGATTTCTTCGGTTTCACATGTCGGTGTATATGATGAGCCACGTGATATTATCATGTTGGGAATTGTAATCGAGATCAGTGGGTGGCCTATGCATGGGGCTTGAGGACTGCAGGTGTATATGATGGGCCTATGCATGGGCATTGTAATTGTAATGGTAACCATTTATTTTAATAGATCCAATGGTAGAGAACCATACTACTTAACCTATTCATTTTGGTTTGAATTGCTAAACCAGGATTGAGCTAAATCGTTCTAATTTTTTGTAACATTAATGGTCCCAGAAAAACTGGGGAATACTTCAAACCAGTTCAGTTGTTCAGTTGCTTAGGTTAATTGCTCACTCCTACTAGATAGGTTGGTCCTTATGTTATTTATATTATTTGAAAATTAAAATTCTCTCTGCCAAAGCTTTAATCTTAATCAATCATCTTATACTATACTGTAATTCCTGTTTATGTATATCAGTTGAGGAGTATGTTAAAAATATGTTGATGACCGTTCATCTTATCAGCATCATCACTTGCTTTCTTAATTTCTCTTTCTTTGTTTTTGTTTTTTCACTTTGAGCAGATATATTGAACCTCTACCATTGGGTTCTCTTACGAAGTTTGAAGTTGAGAATCTTATCATTGGGCAAGCAATACCTTCAAACTTCATTCCAGCAATTGAGAAAGGGTTCAGAGAAGCTAGCAACTCGTGGGTAATACATGCGTTTTCTGCTTAGTTCTTTTGAACATTAGGTTTACTATGAATATTGCCTTGAACATGGGTTCACTAATTGGGCATCCTGTTGAAAATGTTCCTGAGTAGTATTGACAGATGGGGCATCACACGCTGTTGATTCCAGCGAGCTGGCATTTAAGCTAGCAGCTACATATGCATTTAGACAGTGTATTGATAAATAAACAGGAATATTTGGAGCACTCCTCTGTTTCTCAAGATGTCCAGATTCAACTTCACAAGGTGGCAACAAGGCTGCAGAGTAGAACTGTTCTTTTTCAGTCGATATGAGATATCACCATATTTCCACCAATAACTCTTAAATTCATTGAAGGAAAACTACATGCCATAAGAATTCATATGTATATTCTTTTGCCAGGACCTAAGATGTAGATTTTGTTGGTGATTTTACTGACACCAGATCATAGATGCCTGGGATCTACACTTGCAAATCTGTAACTTATTTGAAAATTAGGTGCAAAAATTAGCTTCTCTTGTTCATTTAGGTTCCACAACGAGGAACTTATTACTACCAGGAACACATGCACTGGGATTGAAGTGAAATTTTAATGGTGTTTCACCAGATCTAATGAATTCACTATAAATGGGGCTGCTTCTCAGGTATACTCATATTCAAGTCATTGGTTGGATCCTCTCTAACTTGTGCATCGGATGGCTATTTGATATATTTCGAGAATGCTATGATGTAATTCTCGAGGGTTTGATCTTCTTGGAGTCATTGGATGGGTTTGACACTTTGGTGTCGATTGAGATCCACCTGCAATGGATGTGGAATGAATATTGAATGACTCGAAATTTACATTCAGATGGGATGATCAAATTTTACATTAATTATTATTTTTTAGTGAAAGTGCCTTAAAAACTGATTCTCTAGCAACCAACTACCGAGCCATAAAATGTCCTCCGGTATCAACGCCGTTGATGCCACAAAGTGCTGGTCCTCCGACTTCAATATCATTTGGTAGTGCTTCAGCAAAGCCTTACAGAGCTGTATGCCACATCTCTCTTGCTTCCTATACACCCTAATAATAATAATAATAATAATAATAATAATAATAATAATAATAATAATAATAGGAGTTCTATTGAAGGTTGCTCTTAGCCAGCAAACAGCCAAAAGTCTTTGGGCACTGTTCCCGTCATTCCCACCTCAATCTCCGCATGAACATGCGGCAGGAGATGCACACCAGAAAGCCAGTGACCGTCTGTCTCTTCCTATAAATTACACCAGAAGCTACGCTACGTCTCCAGTTCGCCATCTCTACCTCCTTCCTCCCATGGCTTCCGTCGCAGGGCACTCGTTGCTAACCTTCCTCCTCCTGTTCGTCGTCTTTTCCCCTCATGTCCACGCGAGAGAGAGTCGGGCCTTCAGCAAGGTCACGCGGGAGGATGTCCCCAACGAAACAGTCGTCGTCCCCGAGGAGACGCCGGCTGTTCAAGTCGAGAAGGCAGCGAGACTTGGCAAGGAGACGTATGGCAACGGTTACAACAGCAACGGGGACGCTCACTACTACGACGCTGATGGTTTCTCTACGAGCTTCCCCAACACCAAACCCAATGCCAAGTATGGAAGCTATAAGAAGAGGGAATCAATGTACCGCCCAAACTACGGTTACAGGAAGGATCAATATGGAATGAGCGACACCAGGTTTCTGGAGAACGGGAGGTACTTCTACGACGTTAATGCTGAGAGGGGATACGGAGCATATGCTGGTATTGGCGTAGGTGGTGATGATCACCATGGTTATGGAGCATATAATAGCGAGGGAAACAGGTACGAGGGCAACCAAGAAGGAGAGGAGTACGTTCCATGAGCGACCACGCAAATGGAGTGTTCGCTGCTGCTCTTTCTTTCAGTCGCATGCATTTCCGTGTTTGGTGATGCCAAAATATCTATCAAGTGTATCGGTAACGCAAAAATTAATAATAAAAGAGAAAAACAAAATATTATTATTATTGCGTTTGCCGGGAGTCGAACCCGGGTCTATTGCTTGGAAGGCAATTATCCTAACCGTTGGACTACAAACGCGGCTGTGTTAGTTTTATTTATAGTATTTAAGGAAATAATAACTTATCACGATGACTCAATTGAGTAAGTATCGTTTGGCTCATTTGCAGGTTGAGAATGTTATACGACCACAACCTCGGCGTCCAATTCAACACCAAAATACGTCCCCATTATTAATTAATACTTGCATTATATTCAATTATCAAGTGATTCATTGTTCATATATATATATATAATTGTTTTGGATCTGAAGACTGATGATTGATAAATTAAATGTGAGGATATCGTTCCAACTAAATTAGTTTTGTATAGAAACATTCATGTCATAATCCAAAATAAAAATAAATAAATATATTTCACCTTAATATATTTTATAATTTATTGTCTTCAATGACTTCGACAAGAGTGTTAGCGAACTCCTATAATGGCATGGAAGGTAAATCATTGGGGGATGATGTCTTTGCTTCCTTTAGCTCTTCTCTCCATTTGTTTGTGTTAAATAATTTTTTATTTTTGATTTGGATTTTCTTCGAATTCTTTATTGTCTTCTTTCATGTTTTATCAAATTTATGATTTGTTTGAGGATTTTATGGAGTTTAATGCACAGTCAATTTGAGGACCTTTGTAAACATTAGTCTCTCAGCCTTTTTAGTTATTTTTCTTATCTTTTTCCTCTCAAATCAATTATTTCTAAATTGTGAAAATGTTCTCTTCCCCTTTTAATTTCCTGTTTGGCCTGATGTTTTTTTTTCGTTTCTCATTAGAATCATACATTGTATGAATCCTCACCAAGAGCCCTTGGACCATTCAGTGGGAAGTCCTTACCTCCATGGTGACTTAATGTTTAACTTCTCATAATTTTATTTTATGCATTACATCTCTTCTTGCATGACCTTTGTTTGAAGAGAGGTAAGTTTGTACATAAAGTGTTTGGCTTAGGAAACCTTTCCCACACGACAGTGTCTTTTAGGTTGTTGCTTACAAAAATCCATCACTATTTTATTTTAAATATGATTTAACTTATTCTAGTCCTTGTGTCTCAATTATCAAAGCATCTATTTTTTATTGATTCTACAATTCCATCGAGTTTGGAGCAACCTTTGTCACGAGTGGAGCAACCCTCTTAGGTGGGGGGCTCTTTTCCTTACCAATTACTCCTACCATAGGGGACGGAGACATTTTCAACCCTTAAATTCATATCAATTGAAGATGAACTCTATAATAGTAGTTGGCAGTCTAGGATCATCATCCTAACCTTATCCACCTTGGGCCAGAGGTAGAGTTGCATGTCGTGCACATGCCTCCTATGACATCTATTGTTCTAGGATGTAAGGATGATGTTAAGCTATGTTCTTATGATTTTAATGTCAAGATTTTTCCTAAGCGAGGTGGTGTTTTCTTGGGATGGTTGTTTATGGTGTCGATGTATATTTTTGACATGATGACTCCTGCAGATTTCCTTGAGATACCAAATAATCCTAAAGATTTGATCATTCCTACTCATGTCCCTGTGTTTATGGCTATGTCGTCTCCTCCTTTCAAGACCTTGGGTGTTGTGGTTTCAACTCAGCTATTCACATCTTCTTGGAAGACTATCGATCCATCTATTGCATTGAATCATCTTGAGAAAAGTCAAGTCCTAGCTTCTATGAGTATTAATATTGCTAATAACCAACTTGTAATACCCTACTCTTAGTTTTATACATACCATATATGCATTACTAAAACAGTATGCACATTTTAATTTATTACTATGATCAATAGGAATATAGTGAAAATGATAATCCTGAAACATGCTAACTTGTTAAATAAAACAATAGGGCTTCTCTTATATACAGTAGTGTTTGACACTTGTACTTAATTATAACATCTAACAAAAAAAAATACATACATATGTCCAAAATTTATAAATACAAAATTACTTATAAATCTCATCCATATCTATACCGACATGAGCTCGTACATACTTATGTCCCTACCCATTACTTGAGTGGGGTCTTAGTATCGTTACATGATGAGTAATAACTCAGTAAGTATAAGTCATTATAGTTTTATTTACCTGAGTATGTATTATGTTATAATTATAATATATTAAATTTATATAATATAAAATATTTAATGATAAACACCTATATCGAAGTATCTTATAATGCATATGTGCACAAGTAGGAATCATAGCACATATATGAACTTCTACATTCCATATCAGAACATATACACGTGTACTTTCACATCACATATCATAATATATATATATATACACTATTACATTATACGTCATAACATATACATATATTATTGCATCACAGGTTATAATATATAATTGTATAAGATATTATAATATATTTATTTACTTTCATATCACACGTCATATCAAGCACATGTACTTCTATATTATAAGTCATAAAAAATACATGTACTTACATACCGGATAAGACTTATTGGTATCAAATTGACAAAAAGATAAGACTCTTAGGCTACATGGAGAGCTTATTCATATTAGATTAGCTTATTTATATTAGATTAGCTTATTTCATTCATTGTAAGACCGTTACTCGTATGTAGTTTGCGTGAAAAGCTTACTAAATCAATATTAAATTATTATTTAATTGGTGTTATATATAAGTATGTCTTGAGTAGGTTACATGTGAACCCCTCTAATGAGGCAATTGAACATCTTTCTTGACAACACACGATCAAATTATTTAGCACCCAAAACCATCATTTACTCCCCTTAACAGCATTTTGAAGAAATGGTGGTGACCTGCTGCTAATGTTTATATATTTACCTTGCAAACACAATTACATCAAGTGTTTGTAGTCCAACGGTTAGGATAATTGCCTTCCAAGCAATAGACCCGGGTTCGACTCCCGGCAAACGCAATTTCAATTTTTTTCCCTGTTATTATTAATTTTTGCGTTACCCCATCCGTTTGATAGGTATTTTTGGCATCACCAAACGGCATCACCAAACACGGAAATATCACCAACACGGAAAAGCATGCAAGTGAAAGAAAGAGCAGTAGCGAACACTCCATTTGCGTAACTCATAACATACTCTGTTGTTTCCGCTGTAATTATATGCTCCGTAATCATGGTTATCGTCACCACTTACACCAATACCAGCATACGCTCCATATCTCCTTTCAACATCAACATCGACATGAGGGCAAGAGGAGATGGCGAACAGAAGAAAGTTTTGGAAGAAGTGCCTCACAAAGGAAGCCATGGGAGGAGGTCGTTCGAGATAGTCCTAGAGATAGCTTCTGTTAGAGACTTCTACTGGTTTTATGATATCCATCTCCTGACCAAATGTTCATGCGGAGATCGACGGGGAAAGGGGGAAACAGTGCTGGAAGACTTTGAGTTGTTCATTGACTGAAAGGAACCTTAAATAGAACTCCTAAAACCCTATAATTATTAGGCAAGAGAAGAAAAGCAATAGACTCTTTAACAAACCAAACTACTAATTGTAAAATTGATGAAGGATGCTATAGATGCGACGAAGAAAATATGATGAAGAAAATGAATAAATTTTATTAAAGTGAACAATTATTTATACAATTAGAGGAGAGATTATTAGTCAGTTAAGAAATATTTTCTCCGATTGAGAAAATTTTATATTCTATCATGCCCTCGCAAGATTGAGTTTCTGTCAAGAATGACAATTTTGGACCGATGCAATAAAAATATTTTACGGGCGAGAGACTTTGTGAAAGAGTCTGCTAACTAATTAGCTGTATGTACGTGAGAAATACGTATTTGATGTCTAACAACTTGATCTCGGATGAAGTGAAAGTCAATGACAATATGTTTCATACATGAGTGAAACATTGAATTGATATATAAGTAGATAGCTCCGACATTATCATAATATATTGTAGGAGTGGAGGTAGAACTGATATTAAGTTCTTGTAGCAGATTAGTAACCTAGTTGAGTTCTGTAGTAGTGGTGGCGATGGCCCAGTATTCAACTTCTGTTATAGATCTTGCAATTGTTTTATGCTTCTTAGAACTCTAATCGATTGGATTTGCTCCAAAGAAAACAATATATCATGGCCTAGATGTTCTATCGTTAATATTCCCTACTTAATTAACATCACCAAAAACATGGAGATGAAATGATGAGTGTTTACGAAGATATCCATGATTGAAAGTCCCTTTGAGATATCACAGGATTCACTTTACTAAGACTAATGTATAGTGGATGGCTGATGAATGAAAGATGATAATTTATTGACAGCAAACGAGATGTGTAGATATGTAAGAGATGAGTATTGTAAGGAACTAAGTATTTGTCAATATTGTATATGATCTATAGTAGAATTGCCATCATATAATTTGAGTGATTCAATAGTGGAGAGTGGAGTAGCAATCTCGTTGGCTTTCTGTATATTCATCTTTGATAGTAGATCTTAAGCGTACTTCCTTTGAGATAGAAAGAGTCTTAAAGATGTGTAAATTGCTTTTACTCCTAGAAAGTAACTTAAGGTTCCTAAATCGTTGATGGAGAATCGATCTGCTGTTTGAGGAATTCCTTGATCTCCATAGGATTGTTACTTGTAATGATAATGTCATCCACATATACTAGTAGATATATTGTACTTATATTTTATTGTTATAGAAATAACTAAGTATCAAACTTAGAGTTGATAAAGCTAGTAGATGCTAAAAACAAGCCAAGTTTGATGTACCAGGCTCTTGAAGCTTAACGAAATCCATAAATAACTTCTTAGAGTTTACAAGCATGTCTTGGATATTAAGGATGGATGAAGCCAGGAGATTATTACATAAAGACATCTTTAGTTAGAGTCCTTTGTAAGAAAACATTGTTAACATCCAATTGTCATATGTGTCAATCTTTTGTGATAAGTCAAATTGTTATTAATTTAATAACGGGGCTGAATGTTTTTGTAAAGTCAACACCATATCATTGATGAAACCATTTAGCCACTAGATGTGCTTTATATCTAGCAATAGATCCATCTGGGTTCCTCTTAGTTCGAAATATCTATTTACACCTGATGATATTTTGTATATGATGAAATGGTACAAAGGTCCATGTGGAATTATAGAGTAGGGCATCGTATTCTTCACACACGGCTTTGTACTAGTGTAAAGATTTTTGGGCTTTAGTGATGGTGGTGGGTTTGATGGGCTCAGGCAGAAGGTTTGTGATAGCATGAAGGTCAAGGACTTGATGCAATTTGAAAATGTCACTTTTGGAGTGTGTTGTCATAGGATGTCCAAGTGCGATGAGATTGTTAGGTTGTGTTGTAGGTCTATGTATTGGTGGAGAGTCATTGACACATACTTGATCAGGCTGAGACACTTCGATGTCACTGGGTTGAGGAGAAGACAAAGACATTAGTTATAGTTCTGAGGGTATTGCTTCATCAGTTATTGTAAGGTGAATTTGTGAAGAAGTAAGTAGAGCAGTAGAGAGAGTGAGGAGTTACTAAATTGGAGTAATAAGGGAGTGTATATATTGATGGGAAGTATTAGATGGTATGGCGAGAGGTTTGTTTATGGGGGTTTGAGGTGTACTCTAGTGATGTATAGTTGTTGGAGTGGCTCACATGACTGAAGACCCATGCTTTTGGAAGGAAAAAATAGACTCGATAAAAATGACATGGCATGATATGAAGATTTTTTTTAGTTTAAGAATCATAGCATTGAAAAATATTATATTCAAGAGAGTACTCTATGAAAATGCAAGGCTTAGATGTTAGTGTTATCTTATATGAAGCATAGGGGTGTAGCCATGAATAACATAAACAATCAAATACTTTGAGTTTTTGAATGTTTAGGATTTTGTGAAATGGTTTTTTAAATGGTGACTGATGTTGTAGGACTAGAGTTAGCATACAATTAATGAAGTAGATTGTAGTTTGAAAGGCTGCTGACCAAAATGTTGATAGCATAAACGCTTGGTGTAGAAGGGTGAGATCAGTTTCAATTATATGTCGATGTTTTATTTAGCCTAGCCAACTAATTGAGGAGTGTGTGATGGTGACTTGAGGTATTGTATACCATAAGATGAGAGAGAAGTTTTTAGCACTTGATATTCATCTTCACTATCAAAGTAAACTATTTTACTTGTAGGCCAGAAGAAGTTCTTGACCAAAAGAAAATACACACATATGTCCAAAATTTATAAACATAAAATTACATATAAGTCTTATCCATATCTATGTAGACATGGGCTCGTACATACTCATGTCTATACCTATTACTTGGGTGGGATCTTAATATCCTTACCTGATGAGTAATAAC
>LVTN01000331.1:0-18906 GCA_001649415.1 Musa itinerans
ATATCATAGGAAAAAAAATGAAAATAAATAAAAAAAATAGTTTTTTCATGGCAATCGCCTTAATAGTAATTTGGCTCATTTCATGGATCGCCTTAACAATAATTTGGCTCATTCCTTAATAGTCATCGCCTTAATAGTAAAGACAGCCAACACAAAGTGATATAGCCGAGCCACGTGGACCACACTAACGTAACAATCGGGCACGACTATATGGGCCCTTGGGCTTCATGGGCTTGCCTATTTGAATCAGGTCAGGTTGGGTTGGATTGGATTGGATTGGATCAAACCTTATACAACAAAATTGACACAGTCCACAAACTAACTCGAACCTAATCACACGTGACCTGATCTCAAAGCACTGCCTGCACAACAAGCCTTAGATTTTTATACGGAACTATGTACGTATGCTCGTCGCGTAGGATCGAAGCAACACGGGGGATATTCCAAGAATCCCCCAACTGGAGTTAGTGCGTTGGCACCACAGCATATTCTCTCACGTGCCATTATCTTCCCAAGGTCGGTCGCTTCTGAGATAACCTGTCGGACGCATCCTGACCGTCCGATTCCACCACATCGCGATTATTTCGTATTCTAGAAAATAAGATTAAATAATATCACCTGTTTTGATTCGGAACCCACGTTCGTATTGGTAGAAACGGGAGGCCCCACAGCTGAATCTCACCTGGTCCACACATTATCTGGGTCGGTGCGTATGGACCAATTTTAAAACCGAAGAATTAAAAGGAAAATAAAGGGAAATATTACCTATTTTGCTCTCCCAAGAGACGAAGGGAAGGCTATCGGCGAGGGTTTCTTTTCTAGGGTTTCGGTTCGATTCGGGCGAGGCTGCAGATGAACGCCGGAGCTGCTCCGGCACCAATCTAGGTTCTGCGTGAAGCGATTAGGGGTGAGCGGAGGAGGAGGAGGAGGAGGAGGAGAAGCAGCGGCCGGAGATGCAGACGGAGGCGCGGGTGGGAGCTCTTTCCTCTGGCCACGGCAGTGGCGGAGGCGCTGTAGACGGCGGGGCAAGGAGGTACTCCGCGCACGACCAGCAGCAGAATCACCACCAGCAGCAGCGTCCGCAGTTGCAACATCAGCCGCAGATCGGGACGGTTGCGCACCTTATTGCCGGAGGAGTCGCCGGGGCGGTCAGCAAGACGTGCACGGCTCCTCTTGCTCGCCTTACCATCCTCTTCCAGGTAACTTCTCGCTCTTCCTTCTCTTTGGCGACCGGGAAGACGAACTTTTTGCTCTTCTCTGTGTTCTTATGCTCCGTAAATCTACAAGTATATAGATATACCTCGATTTTATTTGAATATTATTTCTGGCTACATCTAGTTGCACCTAAATTTTGTTTGAGGAAAAGACGAGCTGAGCGTTCTTGGCCGTACTCTCGTTGATTTGCTGATTCGATAGTCAGTCTTTCGTATCATGGACTTTTTCTTGGCCTATGGCTTCCAGATAATCTCTAAATGGTTTGGCACAAATGGAGCCCGAAACTTATCATTTCTGCACTTGTAGATCAGTACAATTACGACGGATATCAGATGTTAAAAAACTCAGCATCCTAGTTTGGATTAAGATTTCTTTGGGCTTCCACCCTTAGGCAATCTTATGGCATGAAATGGTAGCTTGTCTCCGACACGTAGTTGTTGCATTTTTCTGTATGCTGGTTGTGTAAGTTATGATGTTGGACATCATACAATAATGCCATGAAGATTGCTAATGAAGGGAAGCTAGTCATGCTTTCACCAGAGTTGATGGCCTTATAAATGAATATACAACTATGAGGCTTAAAAACATAAAATGTGGCGTCTATTAAGGACTCATCGGACTTCTTTGATATCATTTCTCATACAGTTTTTTAAGGTTCTAAGTGACTCAAATGGTTTTAATTCCCATCTTCTCATGATTGCTAAATCTGCTTAAAATTCATTGAACATTTTATTGTCTACAATATCCCTTGAAGAAAATCTGTTATAGGGCTAAAATCTTTTCTTGTTTTTATGGTGCTATCAAACGACTTCGTCTTTTAATTCTTTATCTAGTTTCCTGTAGGTTTTAAGCCATTTTTGTGTCCAGTATTCAACCTTTTTATTCCAGGTAGTCAAAGATTCATCTATTTGTCCTTTTCATATATGAGTCTCATGGTTGTATTTTATGGCATACCAAATTTAGGTGCAAGGAATGCACTCTGATGTTGCAACTCTAAGGAAAGCTAGCATATGGCATGAAGCTTCTCGTATTGTTCATGAAGAAGGTTTTAGAGCATTTTGGAAAGGAAATTTGGTGACAATTGCTCATCGCTTACCTTATTCTTCTATAAGTTTTTATGCTTATGAGCGATACAAGAATGTAAGTGAAGTTCAGTACTGAAATAAATCTTATGTTTTACAACACCACTGATTTCTGTTTTAAATTTATAATCTAATGCAGCTACTGCAATTGATTCCTGGGCTAGATAGGCATAGAGATAGTGTGAGTGCAGATGTCTGCGTGCGGTTGTTTGGTGGAGGTCTGGCTGGAATAACAGCTGCATCTGTCACATATCCGCTGGATCTTGTTAGAACACGTCTTGCAGCTCAGGTAGTTGCTTCCTTTGTCTGTCAATTAGCCGGATTCAGTCTGTTAGTCTTACATTAATAGTGAATCTCATACTTTTTGATCCAACAAAAAGTTCTTGCCATATTTGCCTTTCTGGAATCCATATCAAACACATTTATTTGATTTAATCTTTTGGCAAATTGATAATGGTTGTGGTATGCAGAAGCTCAAGTGTTATTTCACTTGAATGTGCAGTTATAATTGGTTTCTGTTTCTATGGTTTTGTTTTGTATGTGGGTATAGTTTTTATTTTCTAGTTACAACATAAGGTGATAATTGATCTTCAATCTGAAGTGCTAAGTGTGAATGACCTAACCCACTTTTCTCAAGTAATATGGGTTGAAGTAGATTGTGGGGCCACGGTGAGGTCTGGCTGAGGCAGCTAGTTCCGAGGTGGTTGTCCTGAAGTTGTGCTGTCCCAGCTCCTCAAATGCTCATGTTCAAGCTAGGACAAGTTAGTGGGGAAATTGTTTATTCTATGTGGCAAGATAGCTCCTGTCTGTACCTGCAGGAGGCCTCTTTTTATAGTGCTTAGACCACTTTATAGTTGTAGAAGATTCCCCTTATCCAGACAGTTAAGAGAATATTCACCATCTAGATTTATTGCTGATGTTGCGGATGAGCTGGCCAGCCTCAGTGGAATTTGGACTTTTTCGGGTTCAACATGTAATGACATGATTCCCCATGTCAACAAAAGAAGTCACTTTGCACCTGAGAGCGCTAGTTTGATTGCAATAATTGTCAGCTCTCCTACTGCTTTATCTTATTTCTGCTTTTTTATGAGATGTTGGCTGCAGGGTATTAACATAAAAGAGCTTTTGCTTTGAGTAGCACAAGTCTTATTATTTGTTGTGGTTTTTTCATTTGCCAATGAGCTAAGCAATCACATGGTTGTTTTTTCCTTTCTGTTTGTTATTCTTTTTCATTCATGTATCACATACTCCTTGCTTTTGTTTTGAAAATTTACTGTTTATTTTGTTTGATAATGCTCAATCGATTAATTTTAATGTTTGGACTTGATAATTTTTGAAATTAAAGGTTTGTTGAGTTTAAAAAGTAAGTCAATTGTGTCCTTCATCAATGCACATAAAATTAATTACCTGCACATTGTGGATGAGAATGAAACATGTGTATCATTTTTAAGTTAACACTCACTTATGCAAAAGTTAATAATAAATATCATCTTAGTTCATGATTTACCAATAATGGGGTTACAATCCTCTGTATTTTCAAATTTTGCTGTGGCACTAATATAGTATATCTCTAATCTCCTTTTAGGTTTTGGCCAGTGGGTCTATTGACAATCGAGTCATTTACCATAGTAGTACTTGAACTGATGAGAAGTCATGAATATTCTGGTTACTTATATATATATCTATAATATTTCAAAGAGCGATAATGACCAGCACCATGCTGATAAAAAAGTAGCAAGGATTCCAAACCAACCGGTCACTTCCTCTTCCAAAAACAAGAAACCCTTTTAACCCTTGCAAAATTGGCCAACCAATTGGCACATTTGTTCTCCACTATATAAACATGCATGATAGGGTATTCAGAAAGGTTAATAAACTGTTGACCACCAGCTCCGCATTTTACTGGATCACCAACTTGGTGATACCTTCACAGCCCATTCAATGCCTTCTGGTTGGTACAATATGAGTTTTCAGCTTTTCATCGTAGTTATATGGCTTGCAAATGATCTTTGGACTTGTGTGTTGCAGTATCTTCTAGTGTATGACTAGTTCATCTCTTAAATGTGCAGACGAATACTATGTATTACAGGGGCATTTCACATGCTGTGTATGCTATCTGCAGAGATGAGGGTATGAGAGGATTATACAAGGGACTTGGACCAACATTGATGGTAAACTTAATCATCGAACTAATTTTGATTCTGGTGATGGTCTTTAATTGTTTTTAGTTGGTGTTGACCATTATTAAACTGCAGGGTGTTGGACCCAGCATAGCAATCAGCTTTTCTGTTTATGAAACTTTGAGATCTCGTTGGCAAGTTGAGAGGTGATTGGATTTCTGTCCTATTGATAAGCTGCAAACTTTAATCTGAGTTGGAGGTTTCTTTCCATCCAATGATAAGTATAACATGTGATTTTTTGACTTTTTTTTTTCTTTTTTTGATACTAGGCCATATGATTCTCCTGTATTGGTTAGTTTGGCTTGTGGAAGTCTTTCTGGTATTTCATCATCAACAGGTACATTGCCAACAAACTTATAATGTAAAGTATAGGTTAGATCACATCATTGCAAGCTGTTATTCATATGAATGAAAAACCAATTGATGCCTGAATGTGAAAAGCTAGAACCTAGATGCACAAGTCTGAAAACTTAGAAAACTACAGTTGTGCGGTCTCTTTGGGCATATTAGCATTCGAAACAAATTGAAGCTAGGTCTGCATATTAATTTACGATGCATCTCGAGTTTCCATTAAGATCAAATGAGATTATTACATTGTGGAAGTTTATGACTTCAAGCATATTTTATTGTTGATTCATTCTTATTAGTTGTTTTAATCTACCTTGTAAGGATGAAGTTTCTTACTAATTGTTTTAATCTACCTTGTAAAGCTGGGAATGCTTGTCATGCTTGTTCTTATTGAGATTCAAATATGCACATTTTTCATTTATGGCCTTGCAAACTTAGCTTTGGGTGTATTCTATCCACTTGTGTTACATAATGGCTAATTCATATGGTTATACGGTACGACTAATCACTTGTCATTCTCTAGACCATGTTTAACTTATAACTAAGTATAAATGTCAAATGTAATAAATTGAATTTGCTGTTGGAGTCATGGTATAAGTGATAAAGCATGCCAAATGAAGTTCATATATGGTAGGTATGCCATTCATCGTTACTTATCCATTGTCGGCAGGAGATAATGACCTTTTAATCTAGAAAATTTGTTGGTTCATCCATATGACAGGGCCGATCATCATTTAATTCAGATTCATATTCTTCGGATTTTGGGTTGTATTTGGTTATTTCTGAAGGCCTATTTAACGAATAGCAAATCTTAGATGTGCCTATAGTTGATGCAGGAAAAAAAAGTCTTTATAAAGATATGTCTAGTCAAAATGTGATATAGTAACTGGGTTGATGAAATCGGAATATGCATTTATGCATGGTTGAATTTGGGGACACTTTCCTTCCAGTCATGGCTGAATTGTTGGCAGAGAGAAGCTTTGTTATAAACAGAAGGGTGTGCTGTCAGAACAGAAGGCTTATGTCAGAAGTAGCCAGAATGATGCTGCTGAAAATCACAAGACGACAGCATTGCTGTTTCATGAAGATAGCCGTGGAATCAAACGAAATCAAATGGGATCTATTAGTTTCCTGATTATGGCAGATGTCTTTTTAGTCATGGTTACCTGCAATAAGTAAAAACAAGTTTAAGGCACAAGATAGGTAGGAGAGAGAGGAGCATATGGGGATAAAATTAGATGTTGGATTGAAAGAACTAACATTTATTAATAAAAAAAATCAATAAATATATTTTTTTTTCCATCCTAGAACTGACTTTTGCATAGATTAAGATCTTAATATAGTTCTAAACTTGAAAGTACATTTTGTGGAGTGACTTTTGCATAGACTAGCATGCAGGATAAATTTTTGAGGAACTGCATGTTTCCTATGTTAGTCATATTTGAGTGTCACTCTATAAGAATCTATATTGCTTACATCTGCAGTATGATTTTGCAGTGACATTCCCGTTGGATCTCGTGAGGCGAAGAATGCAGTTGGAAGGGGCAGCTGGAAGGGCTTGTGTCTATAAGTCGGGCCTCTTTGGGACGTTTAAGCATATAATTAGGACCGAAGGATCTCGAGGCTTATACCGAGGTATCTTGCCTGAATACCTCAAAGTTGTCCCCAGTGTGGGCATTGTTTTCATGACCTACGAGACTCTAAAATCAATCTTTTCAAGCATATCGGCAGATGATTAATACTCAGAACTCCATTATTAGCATTCCTCCTCCGTCTTTGACATCTGCCATGGGCACAGTTTTTTCCTTTGTTTGATGATACAGGGTAGAAAAGTATGCATCTTTCAGGACTCCCATGGTGGCGAGTTTTGCTGTTGCTGCCGTGAAAATTCTTTATTTTTGTATAGATGAAAAGGCTTTTGTGGATGCAACTGGTTACTCATTTAAGACTAATTCATCAGCCATCATTTTGATATTGGTGAGAGTTTACTTTGACCATCATCAGTTTAGATTTTGAGATGTTTTTTTTCCCCCCTCCCCTCTTGTTTGCGAACGGTGGAAAGCAGATCTAGTAATGTTTATTGGTGAAAGAATCCGGGGGCAAACTTTAAATTGGTATTCAGTTCTCATTAGGTCATTTATTGTGGAGTGGAATCTTGAATGCGACGTTCCAATGGAGTCGAGTCAATCACCCGGGCGCAAACCCCGCCGGCCACGGCAGTAGACAAAAGACGGGGATGGGTTGTCGCCATAATGGTTTCTATTCGTTGGCCTGTAGCTGTGGGTTGTTTCGTGAGACGTAGTAGGTGAATGCTTTCGTCGTAAGCAGGAGGGTCGTCGGTGTTAGTGGCCCAAGGTTCTTTGATCTCTCACTCTCCTCAGAGCAGTATGATAGCGAGTGCCATGATGTTTGTTTGCTAATAAATATTTCTAGTTCCAACGTACATTCTCTAGATTAAGGGATTCAAACATTCTTTCTTCCTAAGGTAACAACACACGTATAGCAGCAGCTCTTCATACCAACATACATGTTTTTTACGATGCTCTTAAACCTACATAATAATAATAATAATAATAATAATAATAATCTTCATCTATCATCTATTTAGGGACTCGTTTTAAGGTCCGTTACTGATTATGACTCGCTTCATGTCTCGGCCACCTGCCGGGATCTCATCATCACACGAGAGCAGCATCTGCACCACCGAATCCATGGTTGGCCTTCGATTCCTCTCCTCTTCCACGCAAGCGAACGCGATCTCCATCATCGCCATGGCCTGCCTCCAATTTACCTCCCCCTCCAGTCTGTGATCTACGAACTCGCCGATCCATGCCTCTTCTCCGCTCTCCAGCGCCGCCTTGAGCATCATTACTGTCCTCCGCAGCACCATGCCCACCTCTTCCACCTCGTCAGCCACCCAGTTGGAGACTCTCTCCCCCTTCACCAGCTCCAGGAGCACCACCCCGTAGCTGTACACATCCACCATCCCGTTTATGGGAAGGCTCGACGCCCACTCCGGCGCGATGTATCCCCTCGTCCCTCGAATCCTCGATGGGTTGGAGCCTACTCCGCCTCTGTTCAACAGCTTCGCCAGCCCGAAGTCTGCGATCTTTGGCTCCCAATCCTGGTCCAACAGGATGTTCTCCGGCTTCACGTCGCAGTGGATGACCCACTCGAGGCACTCGTGGTGCAGATACGCCAGTCCTTTGGCCACGCCCACTCCGATCTGGTACCTCTCGCTCCACCGTAGTAGTCTACCGGCGGCGCCACCGCCGAACAAAGCCTTGTCCAGGGAACCATTCTCGACGAACTCGGAGACCAAGAGCCTGTGCGAGCGTTCGGAGCAGAAGCCGAACATCCTGACCAAGTTCTTGTGGTATATCCTCCCGATCAGATTCAGCTCGGCATTGAACTCCTCCTCTCCTTCGATCACGTCCTCCAACTTCTTCACCGCTACCACCCGCTCGTCGTCCAAGTTCGCCTTGTAGACGGCTCCGGAACCTCCCCTTCCGACAACATCCTTGAAGTCCCTCGTGGCTCTTTTCAGCTCTGCGTACCTGAACCTCCGGAACTGGCTCGATATCGCCTGGTATCCCTCGTCCGTCGTGCTCCACTTCTCCTCCCTCCTGAAGATGAACCACCAACCAGATGCGATGAAGAGAGCCTCTACCGCGAAGAACGCCGAGACGAACCAGTAGAAGTACTCCCACTTGGTCTTTCCTGCTGCTTTACGACGCAACTCGGATTGACCCGCCAAAGGTTGCACCTTGGCGTCATTGCAAACAAGTTCCTCAGCCGCCGCTGGTATCACAGGGTATTCCAAGTGTTCTCCTACGTTTCTCGGGAATTTCATGTAGATGGTGTTACTGGTACTCTGAGATGATCTGCCATTGAAGAGGGTGGTCTTGGGATAGCACTGTCCTGATCCCTGCCTATACCCGAAAGCTTCACATGAGCAGTCCTCGCTGCAGATCTTCCTGCACTCCTCGAACGAAAGACCCCAGGTGTAGTTGAGATCGAACCCCCAGAAATCCGTATAGGGAAGCATCAAGAACCGATTCTGGTGAGGATGGCAGCTGATGTTGTGCTTGCGCTTGCAACCTTTGCTCCAGTCGCTTGGGTCGTTCACCTCGAAACCGGGTGGGCAGGTACACCCCACCCTGGCGGAGTAGACGCAGAGCCCGTTTCGGCCGCAGGTTCCGTGCACGTCGCAGGGCTGCAGAACCGCCTGCCATGACACCGACCAAGTCCTGGTTTGCTTGCTTAGGCTGTAGAGTCGAAGGTTGCCGTCGTAGTCCAGAGTTAGCCTCCTTGTGATCCGATGGCCGTAGTCAGAGGCATTGAACTTCAGTTGATCGCTGGCGTAGAAATAACCCATCTCATCAAGAACACCATTCCTGGTGCTGTTGTAGCTGGTTCGACCGTTCTCCCACACCTTATTGAAGGGATCAGGCCAGTAGATGCTGGAAATGTCGGGCCCGTCGTAGATGAGGCGGAGGACGTTGTCCGTGTCGAAGTAGAACCTGTAGTAACCAGACGAAAGCAAACCCGAAGCGGACGCGGAGACCAGCGGCGTGCTCTTGGTGATGGGTTGCATGGGGAGGAGAGTGTCGGTGGGGGAATCAAAGCTTTGCCACAGAGTTGTGTTGTCGGCATCGACCACCACAAGATTGCCGGTGTTCAGCAGCAGCGCGCGGTCAGCGGAGCCGGAGCTGGTGTTGCTGCTCCACACCAGCGTGCCGTCGAAGTCCGTCAGCTCCAGGCGCCCGTCCCTGCGCAACGTGATCCTCGAGCCGCGCCCGTTCACGAGCTGGTCGCGGTTCGCAGTCCAGGCGACGGTGGCGTTGGCGGAGTTGGCGAACCAGATGGAGAAGGCGTAGGCGTTGGAGCCAGCCTTGTAGAAGCCGCAGGCGAAGGACTCGTCCTGCGAGACGAGGATGTCGGTGTCGTCCTCCACGGAGAGCGATGAGCCTCTGGTGAGAGAATCCCGGCGAAGGGCCGAACAAAAGGGAGGAAGCGTGGAGACGACGACCAAAAGAGCAGCGAGGATGCAGGGACGAGAGAGTCTCTTCATACTGCACAAGTCGAAGATTTGCCTTCCCTAAGTTTCTCTTTCGTTTTCCTCCCTTCCATCAAGAGTTTCTTTTATGGTGTATGTTGAGATGCTCGGATTGATTAGATTCGAGTCTCATCTTATACGTCGTCTTCTGATGTGATCGACCAACGATCGTTTGGAAAGCATCAAGTTTAGATGACGATCGATGAGCACTAAACGTCTGCCTTAAAGACCGCAGAACGTGAGTTGACCTGGACATGATCCCGTGCTGTATTGGCCGGCTTGCACCAACCAATAAAATATATTAGGTTGACAATGGGGCTAAGAATAATTCCACGTTGTTAAGGTTCATAAGACTGATGTAAGATCAGGTCTCAGTGATAGTAATAGATCTTATGATCATTTATTACTAATAAAAGGGAGATGAGCCTCACAAGAATAAGGAAGGGGAGAGTTATTTACTGTAAAAGAAAAAAAAATGTTAAGAAGATGTTCATGTATAAAATAAGGATAGGAAAAGATGATTTAGTCTCGTATTGCCGAGGTCTGATGACAAATATTACATTGATCGATAACTTAACGATGACAAGTTTAGCTCATATAGACAAGAGTCCAAAAATAATTTCAAGATAAGTAGTTCGGGACCCTCTTGTTGCCCACATGAATAAGAGGTGAAAGAGAGACTATTGAGATGATTAAAAACTACCTTTCTATAGAATATTTTATGAAATATTATATCCCTTTTGGATTAGATATAAAAGCTCATCTTTACTACGATGATAAGGGATGAACTTCTTTGAACTATTCGTGTCCACACCCAAATATATCGGATTACTAACTTGGGCGTCGTAGAGATCGAGTCATAAAACTTCTCTCAACCTTCGTCTTCGTACAGGTGGCACATTGGAAACTCAATGTTTTCATCTCAGAGGCACCTCAAACAACTCTGTGCATATAGTTTTGGACTATGTCGGGCTGACCAAGACGTCAACGACTTCTTTCCTCATTATTTTAGCTTTATAAGGAGGGCTCGATGTCGCAAGAATGGTCGTCTGCCAACCTTCTCAACAAACGCTCGAGTGAGGAGGCTTTGCCTCCAACCCATGTATTTTCACTCAAGAGGGCAATAGCCACCCTTGACGCACATGGATGCATCCATCTCGATATAAATATCGATGCGATACTAACACTTATTTAATGACCTAGGTTTCTTGCTCTTGAGGACGACCCTGAGCCACTTACTCATCTCTATTGTAGTATTCTTAAATCTCACCCAATAGGTGTATACGCTAATGGGCACAATACAAGCCATCACTCTACTTTTGACCTAGTTAATCCGGTGGCCAATGCCACTAGCTTAAATGTAGTCAATAGCTTAATCACCATTGGCATTGACGCCTATCAAGGTTCTCCCACTCGACATGGTGCCGACATTCTAAGAACGCTCGAGACCCACTGAACCGTTGGCCAAAGGGGATACTTCACTCCCCGACCATGGAGTTTAGTGGATCACACCACCACTTTACTTTGCCTAAATCCAAGACACAATTGGCAAATTCGATGGATGATTCCCTTCGAATCCAACTATAACAGATAGATCGATGCTTTGAGAAGATACAATGAGAGTTTTAACAATCCAAAAGGAAAGCGCTAATCAACCACACCTCAGGTCAGTCCTCATTCACCTAGAAAATTTGAGAGGAACCAATCCTAACAAACTTCTGCCTCCCGTCGTTAGAGGTATTCGATGGTAGTACCAACCTGATAGAGCATAATGACGCTTTTCGCACACAAATGTCATTGTACAACACTTCAAACGCTATAATATGTCACGCTTTCCCAATCATATTAAGAGACTCGACACAAGAATGATACACTTGTTTGAAGTCGCTCTCTATCAGTTCTTTTGCTTAGCTCACAAGAGAGTTTGAGCTTCATTTCCTTAGGAATATGTGCCTGAGGCAATCGACGATAACACTCCTCGGACTTAGCCAAGGGGAGGAGGTAATGCTCTCAGACTTCATCACTCGATTCACTAACAAAATCCAAGACATGGAAGATGCCCATCCATCGCTCGTAATATATGCCTTCATGATGTGATTTAAGTCCTATCGTCTTTTTCGATCATTGGAAGAGAGGTCACAAATGATGCTTCTAGAGATACTTTAGAGGGTCAATCAATACATCACTGTCAAGGAAATGGTCTTCGATAAGTATGAGGAATCATGCAAAAGATTGAGACAGGAGCAACTACAAGCCGCCCCAATCTCGAGGTTACCGCGGTGAAGGAGAAATAAACAACTCGAGTTGCCTCGTCCAAGGTTTGATTTGAGCTCCTTGAATATTACTAGAAGTGAAGTTTTTTTACAAATAAAAGAAAAAGGGCTCTTAAAAGACCCTCAACCGATAAAGATCCCGTTGGCGAAAAGAAATAGATCTAAATATTAAATTTCCACTATGATTACAACTATGACATAGATAATTATTGTTACTTGAAAGAGCATATTAAAGAACTCATACATCGGGGATACCTAGGGCAATTTGTCCAAAGACACCAAGAATCTTCAACCCCACCTTAGGTGCCTGAGGTGTTTGAGTCGGGAAAACCCAACCCATATGAAAAAAAATCCACAATAATAGAGGCGTTGGGCAAAATGCACCCAAGGTGCATGAGTCGAAAAAACTTGACCTGCGTGAGGAGAAATCTGCCATAGTAAAAAGTGTAGGGAAAAATGTGCCCAAGGCGCATGAGTCGAGAAAACTCGACCCATATGAAGAAATCTATCATGACGAAGGTGCATGACAAAATGTACCCAAGGTGTATGAGTTGGGAAAACCTAACTCGTGTGAATAAAAATCTACCACGATAAAGGCATAAGGCAAAATGTACCCGAGACGCATGAGTCGAGAAAACTCGACTCAAGTAAAGAGAAATCCGCTACGACAAAGGCACGAGGCCAAATGTGCCTTAGACGCGTGAGTCAAAAAAACTTAACTCGCATGAGGAAAAATTCACCATGACGAAGGCGTAGGGTAAAATATGCCCGAAATATGTGAGTCGAAAAAACATGACTAATGTGAGGAAAAATCTATCATAATGAAGGCACAGGGCAAGATGTGTGAGTCGGAAAAACCTAACCCAATTGAAAAGAAATCCATCACGACAAAGATGCAAGAGAAATCATTATTGTAAGGAGTATATGAGTTGGGAAAACTTGACCCATGTAAGGAGAAATCTCGAACGCACTTGTATCGAATGAACTGCACTTGTATCAAATGAACTAAATGTCGCACTTCGAACTCCTCTCGCAGAGCTATGAAGTACGCCTTGGGGGAGGTCATCATCTGTCACGTAACCACCATATGAAATCCTCGATGGGAGGAAAAGATCCAAGTCACCATCTACCCGCCTTGTGTGGACAAGAGTCCAAATGCAGGTCCAAAGTGCCCAAGTGTTCAGCGTGTATATATATATATATATAAAAGAGCAAACAAATAATATTCACTGTGCCCAAGTGTTCGCCCTCATATTATATTTACTTTTGTGATCAACATCAATGTTTACATCTTGAAAACGTCCAATTCAACAGTGAGAAAAATTCGGACGGATAAGAAGCATGACAGTCCACATGAACTACGCTAATACGTCGTATAGTAACAACAATATATTGCCTGTTAGCAATTCCATTACCTTGCAAGGACTTGAAGAGTGACACAATGTCCGCGAGCATGCCAGGCCATGTTCTAATTGATTGATAGTAATGTAGGCAGAAGTGCATGGAGAGCAGCTGATTTAATGTCCCAAAAAGAGCTTACGTTATGAAGAAACCAAGCCAAGCTCCTTGCGCAGTTGCTCATCAGGTTGCAAAGTCTCAGGAATTGCACCAAAGACAGCGTGCAGCCTCGATTCCAGAAACAGTGTTGTGCAGGTATACAGATCCTTCCTCTACACTTGTGCTCCAGTCATCCGAAGAAATTGGTATGAAAGGCGTGGGAGATGCAAGTGCTTTCTCCTGGGTGACCTCATTTCGATCTGCAGCCTCGACAAATCTCTCTGTGGCTGCCTCCCAGGACAGCGCATGCCTGTGATCATCCGTTAGGGGCACAGGGTCTTCGGCTAGAGCTGCTAGAGTTAATTTCACATACTCATTGTTTGTATTGTACGTGTGACAATTTGGAAACTGCTTGAAGAATTCATTGGAAGGGTGGTTGGCACAGATAACAATCTTCCCCATGGCCAGTGCTTCTGCTGTTGTCGTGCAAACGACGTCTGTAGTGCTTGGATTAATAAGGACCTTGTAGCTGAGACCAATGGAAGATCAACAAACAAACAGAGAATTAGGTACTCTTGATTTGTTCATTTCTCAACTTTTCAAAGCAAATATGATTATGGGAGAATTTAAAAGATATTGAAGAGATATAAGAAATATCAGACTAGCTCTACTGCATACCTCCAAAAGAAAAGAGAAATTATACTACAGAATTGTGTAGAATGGAAGAAGCAACATATGATAAAAATCAGAAATTGAGGGCTTGGCTTACTCATGGAATAAAGAATCCACATGATCACGGCCAGGATAAATTCTGACACCCAGATTCAACTTACTGAAAGTTCTTTTAATTTCATCAGAGTCTTCTCCATTTCCGTACAAGTCTACTTGTAAATCAGACAATTCATTTTGGTGAGATCTGATAGTAGTTGGAGGAGTTCTCTGTAGCCTTTACTCCAAATCATCTTTCCAATAAAGTAGGCACCTTTGGGAAAGGCTATTTGACCTTCATGTTTTAGCTCATGCCTCATTTTCCCAACCTCAAGGAATTTGGGGTTTACACCATGGACATTACAGATGGTGGACCTTGGGAGATGTTGGGTGGCAGATGATAACCTCAACCTGCGATAACAAAAAGCTATCATAGGTAAATCTTGATGCAGTCAATTACTCTACGAGCTTGGATAGGTGTCCGAGTTCATCAACGTCCGCTAGAACCAAAGACAAGTTCTTTTTCTTCTGTTTGTAAGTAATAATCAATAGACCAGTCACAGAGACAAGATAAACTTAAACAAACATGCATGATTCTTCTTGCAACACACTAACCTTGTGGCAGTAGATCTGAATAAGCCAGCTGTTGATATATTTCAACAAAAAGGCTTGAATCTGCCCATTCTTCTCTCTCTTCACATATTCCAAGTAATTAGTATGAATAACACCTATGACTCTCCAAAACTTGGTTTTCCATCTCCGACCATGATGGTACCATGTAAGATGTTCTGGCTCCCAGAGAATAGCAATCTCGGCCATTTCATCGGGAATAGTTTCGGTAATGTCCCCAACAGGTAGAATGCTCCTTTTCTCTTTAGAGAACTGCAGTTTTAGAAAAAGCAACGCAAACAATCTTTTAGTAAGTAAAAAGGGTGATGAAGTTTTATTTGTATAACGTGGATGGAACCCCATTTAAACCACTCTTCACAGGAATTTGGCAGCTGTATCATAAACCAGAAGAATGCTGATTATAAAGTCTAAGGTAACTTTTACGTCACTGAAGCTGACGACAGTATTGCAGCCCACCGATATATATATTTAAAGCAGATAAAGAGTAATGATTGCCTTCAGCATATCTTACCTTGGCAGGATAAAATGTAATCTTAAACACTGAAACAACGTCAGCCTTCTCCTGGAGCCATCGACGAACATAGGCTTCATGCTCCTCCGTTGAACTAAAGTTGACTTTTTCTGGATATACAAATAGTTGATCCTTCATTGATAGCCAAGGAATTAACAGAGTGACCTCCCGGTCACAATCCTTCGCCAGGTAAGCAGCACGAAACAAAGGGTTGACAGCAGTTCCAGTCATCCTGGGCAGGCTGGCAGTTGTGAAGATTGCAATATGCTTCTTCCGAGCCATCAAGTCACTAGATATTATTTACTGAATGAATGTCAACTCGAACACTTGTGGCAATGCAGCCAAGCGAGGGATGGTAACAGCACCTCAAGCCCGAGCTGCATTTCAGCAAAAGAAGGTGCATTGTTACAAAAAGATATACCCTTTTGAGCAAAAGATGTTTAGATAAATTTTCTTTTGATGAAAACAGGAGTTGTTACCACCCGCTTTCGTTAATAAAACAAAAGAATCAGAAGTTAGAAAACAAATGTACCAACATTTGTATCAAATGCGGGATAGGAAAGAAGATGCTCAAATTCTGAATGCTGGGCCATTCTACAGTATATAAAATGTAAAGACTCAAATCTGGTTTGCCTTTAAACTTTGGTAACCACAATGTCATCGATGTGTCCTGTCTAGGTTATAACAGAACTGATACAAGTAATAAAAACAAAATTAAATACAGACTCAATATCATGCCACAGAGTATTTGTATCATCATTCCATGCCTTTGGTTTAAGTAGTTGTGGTGACAACAGTCTTCGTATTAAAGTAGTAATCAAGATTCATGGTATATGACTGCCTGCCTAGCTAATTACAGGTCTACACTTTTAGTTGCTAATCCACCAAATTATCATGGCCGAGCAACTACATTCCAAATATCAAGGCGATGAAATCCTCAAGCTTACTCACCCACTCACCTTAAAAGATTTATTATTCTAATGTGATCGATTTAGTATAACACTCATCTACTAGATATGGCACTTGATGTATCTTATCATTGCAATTCAAAAAGCACTTTGAAAGAAAGAACATGATTGAGTGTTTGCAATCATCTTTATTTAAGGTGGCATAATTCTGGTACTTCGAGCAGGGGTAAAAAAAGGGGTCCTGAACGAAGAACAAGAAAGATAAAAGAAAAGGAGGGATGTTCATGCAATGGTTGATGCCCTAGCGAGGGAAAAAGAAAAGAAACGGGCTCAAAATCATCGCTTATCGATAATACCTACAAAATCTTTTACACCCCAAATTCATGACAATCGTTCACCGTTGTCTCCTTTTGTTGCGGCATGACGGATGCAGGAAAAGAAATTCAAATCACAAGAGAAGCAGCAGCGAGGAACGAGCAATTGCGAATTCTATAGAATGGTGCAAACGAAAAATATCGATTCTCCGATCAGGTCAGCAAAGAAAGGAAATATCCACACACACACAAAAGTTGAAGATCGTTCCTTGAATCTGCAACGCATTTGGCCTCGAAAGACATTGTATTGAATATGAAGGAGAGGGAGGACGGAGAGAATAAGAGCTTACCTCTCCGCATCTTCTTCTGAGGAAGAGAGAGAGACAGAGGAAGCCGTAGAAAGAGGGAGAAGAAGATGGGAAAAAAAAGCCATACCGGCACCGTGCGATAAATATACGAAATGATGAGTAGTCGAGAGCGGTCGTTGGCCTGCTTCGTGATTCGACCAAGTGGCGGGGCCGGCTTCCCCGCTAGAAGGAAAAAAGCAGGTAGGGAAAACGAGTACGTTAAAACAAGTGGTGATTAATAAGTGAACCTAATTTTAAGGCTGAGCTCGTTAAGCTCTGATGTGACGGCAAGGACGACGGGCCCACCGTCATCAGTCAACGAATGGGTTAGATGGTTCGATTTTTGATCCCGTAATTGAAGGCGAGACTCTAAAATCAATCGTTTCAAGCATATCAGCAGATGATTAATGCTCACAACTCCATTATTAGCATTCCTCCGTCTTTGACTCTGCCACGGGCACATTTTTTTGACTTTGTTTGATGATACAGGATAGAAACGTTTGCATCTTTCAGGACTCCCGTGGTGGCGAGCTTTGATGATACAGGGTCGACTCATTCATCAGCTATCAGTTTGATATTGGTAAGAGTTTGCTTTGACCATCAGTTGGGGTTTTGAGATGTTTTGTTTTCCCTTCTTGTTTGCTAACGATGGATAGCAGATTGGTATTTAGTTCTTGGGTCGTTTGTTGTGGAGCGAGTGTTGATTGTGACGCTTCAATGCAGTCAGGTCAGTCAACCAGGCACAAACACTACCGGCCGCGGCGGTAGACAAAGAAAGACAGGGATGGCGAGCTATGAACATGAACATGAACATGAACATATTTAGTTCTTGGGTCGTTTGTTGTGGAGCGAGTGTTGATTGTGACGCTTCAATGCAGTCAGGTCAGTCAACCAGGCACAAACACTACCGGCCGCGGCGGTAGACAAAGAAAGACAGGGATGGCGAGCTATGAACATGAACATGAACATGAACATGAACAGGGTGTACGCTTTTTGGCATTAGCTCGAGACAGGAACAGGGGTTGTCGGTGTTAGTGTCACGAGATAATTTGATCTCTCTCCTCGCAGCAATCTGATAGCTTGTGCCATGATGTTTGTTTTAGGTTAAGGATTCAAACAATCTTTATTTCCTATGATAACACATATAGCGGCTGTTAGAGCTGACCTCAGGATAATTACCACAAGGTAATTTTGGCAACACAACAAAGACACACAAAGCGGAAAGAATAAAAGAGAGACAAGAACACCAAAACACCAGATATACGTGGTTCGGTCAATTGACCTACATCCACGGACGAAAGAGGAGCAAGTTACTACTATAAAAGAGGGACACTTACAAATGCCTTAGGAAGATGTTCCTAGGCCATAAAACACCTTTCGCTTACTAAACAAGAAAAAACCTCAAACCATAAACAGGTTTTCTTGTGATGCCTCTTGTGGTGCATCTGACTTCTTGTGGTGTGTCTAACTTCAAAGCTCAGGCCCTTATTTATAGTTCCAAGACGAGACAACAAGTCTGATTTTCCCAATGTGGGACTATGGGACTTGCCAAACTAACAGCGGCTGTTCATGCAAACTTTATACATGTGTTTCTGGAGCACACGGATCGATGCTCTGAAACCTACATAATCATCATCTATCATCTATTTAGGGACTCGTTTTAAGGTCTTTTATTGATTATGGCTTGCTACATGTCTCGGCCACCTGACGGGATCTCATCATCACACGAGAGCAGCATCTGCACCACCGAATCCATGGTTGGCCTTCGATTCCTCTCCTCTTCCACGCAAGCGAACGCGATCTCCATCATCGCCATGGCCTGCCTCCAATTTAC
>LVTN01000331.1:23823-36730 GCA_001649415.1 Musa itinerans
ATTATTAGCATTCCTCCTCCGTCTTTGACATCTGCCATGGGCACAGTTTTTTCCTTTGTTTGATGATACAGGGTAGAAAAGTATGCATCTTTCAGGACTCCCATGGTGGCGAGTTTTGCTGTTGCTGCCGTGAAAATTCTTTATTTTTGTATAGATGAAAAGGCTTTTGTGGATGCAACTGGTTACTCATTTAAGACTAATTCATCAGCCATCATTTTGATATTGGTGAGAGTTTACTTTGACCATCATCAGTTTAGATTTTGAGATGTTTTTTTTCCCCCTCTTGTTTGCGAACGGTGGAAAGCAGATCTAGTAATGTTTATTGGTGAAAGAATCCGGGGGCAAACTTTAAATTGGTATTCAGTTCTCATTAGGTCATTTATTGTGGAGTGGAATCTTGAATGCGACGTTCCAATGGAGTCGAGTCAATCACCCGGGCGCAAACCCCGCCGGCCACGGCAGTAGACAAAAGACGGGGATGGGTTGTCGCCATAATGGTTTCTATTCGTTGGCCTGTAGCTGTGGGTTGTTTCGTGAGACGTAGTAGGTGAATGCTTTCGTCGTAAGCAGGAGGGTCGTCGGTGTTAGTGGCCCAAGGTTCTTTGATCTCTCACTCTCCTCAGAGCAGTATGATAGCGAGTGCCATGATGTTTGTTTGCTAATAAATATTTCTAGTTCCAACGTACATTCTCTAGATTAAGGGATTCAAACATTCTTTCTTCCTAAGGTAACAACACACGTATAGCAGCAGCTCTTCATACCAACATACATGTTTTTTACGATGCTCTTAAACCTACATAATAATAATAATAATAATAATAATAATAATCTTCATCTATCATCTATTTAGGGACTCGTTTTAAGGTCCGTTACTGATTATGACTCGCTTCATGTCTCGTTTTATTGATTATGGCTTGCTACATGTCTCGGCCACCTGACGGGATCTCATCATCACACGAGAGCAGCATCTGCACCACCGAATCCATGGTTGGCCTTCGATTCCTCTCCTCTTCCACGCAAGCGAACGCGATCTCCATCATCGCCATGGCCTGCCTCCAATTTACGTCCCCCTCCAGTCTGTGATCTACGAACTCGCCGATCCATGCCTCTTCGCCGCTCTCCAGCTCCGTCTTGAGCGTCATGATTGTCCTCCGCAGCACCATGCCCACCTCTTCCACCTCGTCAGCCACCCAGTTGGAGACTCTCTCCCCCTTCACCAGCTCCAGGAGCACCACCCCGTAGCTGTACACATCCACCATCCCGTTTATGGGAAGGCTCGACGCCCACTCCGGCGCGATGTACCCCCTCGTCCCTCGAATCCTCGATAGGTTGGAGCCTGCTCCGCCTCTGTTCAACAGCTTCGCCAGCCCGAAGTCTGCGATCTTTGGCTCCCAATCCTGGTCCAACAGGATGTTCTCCGGCTTCACGTCGCAGTGGATGACCCACTCGAGGCACTCGTGGTGCAGATACGCCAATCCTTTGGCCACGCCCACTCCGATCTGGTACCTCTCGCTCCACCGTAGTAGTCTACCGGCGGCGCCACCGCCGAACAAAGCCTTGTCCAGGGAACCATTCTCGACGAACTCGGAGACCAAGAGCCTGTGCGAGCGTTCGGAGCAGAAGCCGAACATCCTGACCAAGTTCTTGTGGTATATCCTCCCGATCAGATTCAGCTCGGCCTTGAACTCCTCCTCTCCTTCAATCACGTCCTCCAACTTCTTCACCGCCACCACCCGCTCGTCGTCCAAGGCCGCCTTGTAGACGGCTCCGGAACCTCCCCTTCCGACAACATCCTTGAAGTCCCTCGTGGCTCTTTTCAGCTCTGCGTACGTGAACCTCCGGAACTGGCTCGATATCGCCTGGTATCCCTCGTCCGTCGAGCTCGGCTTCTTCTCCCTCCTGAAGATGAACCACCAACCAGATGCGATGAAGAGAGCCTCTACCGCGAAGAACGCCGAGACGAACCCGTAGAAGTACTCCCACTTGGTCTTTCCTCCCGCTTTACCACGCAACTCGGATTGACCCGCCAATGGTTGCACCTTGGTGCCATTGCAAACAAGTTCCTCAGCCGCCGCTGGTATCACAGGGTATTGCGAGTGTTCTCCTTCGTTTCTCGCGAGTTTCATGTAGATGGTGTTGCCGGTGCTCTGAGATGATCTGCCATTGAAGAGGGTGTTCTTGGGATAGCACTCTCCTTTTCCCTGCTTATACCCGAAAGCTTCACATGAGCAGTCCTCGCTGCAGATCTTCCTGCACTCCCCCACCGAAAGACCACTGGTGTAGTTGAGATCGAACCCCCAGAAATCCGTATAGGGAAGCCTCAAGAACCGATTCTGGTGAGGATGGCAGCTGATGTTGTGCTTGCGCCTGCAACCTTTGGTCCAGTCGCTTGGGTCGTTCACCTCGAAACCGGGTGGGCAGGTACACCCCACCCTGGCGGAGTAGACGCAGAGCCCGTTTCGGCCGCAGGTGCCGTGCACGTCGCAGGGCCGCAGAACCGCCTGCCATGACACCACCGACCATGTCCTGGTTTGCTCGCTTAGGCTGTAGAGTCGAAGGTTGCCGTCGTAGTCCAGAGTTAGCCTCCTTGTGATCCCATGGCCGTAGTCAGATGCATTGAACTCCAGTTGATCGCTGGCGTAGAAATGCCCCATCTCATCAAGAACACCATACCTGGTGCTGTTGTAGTTGGTTCGACCGTTCGTCCACGCATTGTCTATGGGATTAGGCCAGTAGATGCTGGAAATGTCGGGCCCGTCGTAGATGAGGCGGAGGACGTTGTCCGTGTCGAAGTAGAACCTGTAGTAACCAGACGAAAGCAAACCCGAAGCGGACGCGGAGACCAGCGGCGTGCTCTTGGTGACGGGTTGCATGGGGAGGAGAGTGTCGGTGGGGGAATCAAAGCTTTGCCACAGAGTTGTGTTGTCGGCATCGACCACCACAAGATTGCCGGTGTTCAGCAGCAGCGCGCGGTCAGCGGAGCCGGAGCTGGTGTTACTGCTCCACACCAGATTGCCGGTGTTCAGCAGCAGCGCGCGGTCAGCGGAGCCGGAGCTGGTGTTACTGCTCCACACCAGCGTGCCGTCGAAGTCCGTCAGCGCCAGGCGCCCGTCCCTGCGCAACGTGATCCTCGAGCCGCGCCCGTTCACGAGCTGGTCGCGGTTCGCAGTCCAGGCGGCGGTGGCGTTGGCGGAGTTGGCGAACCAGATGGAGAAGGCGTAGGCGTTGGAGCCAGCCTTGTAGAAGCCGCAGGCGAAGGACTCGTCCTGCGAGACGAGGATGTCGGTGTCGTCCTCCACGGAGAGCGATGAGCCTCTGGTGAGAGAATCCCGGCGAAGGGCCGAACAAAAGGGAGGAAGCGTGGAGACGACGACCAAAAGTGCAGCGAGGATGCAGGGACGAGAGAGTCTCTTCATACTGCACAAGTCGAAGATTTGCCTTCCCTAAGTTTCTCTTTCTCTTTCCTCCCTGCCATCAAGAGTTTCTTTTATGGTGTGTGTGTTGGGACGCTCGGATTGATAAGATTCGAGTCTCATCGTATACGTCGTCTTCTGATGTGATGAACCAACGATCGTTTGGAAAGCATCAAGTTTAGATGACGATCGATGAGCACTAAACGTCAGCCATAAAGACCGCAGAACGTGAGTTGACCTGGACTTGAGCCTTCGAGAGTATTGCTGACTTGCACGTCAACCGATCAAATATATGAGGTCGAAAATGGGGCTAAGAATAATCCCCCGTTGTTAAGGTTTATAAGACTGACTTCCAACATATCAGATTGATATCAGATCAGGTCTAAGTGATAATAATAGATCTTATGATCATTTATTACAAATAAAAGGGAGATGAGCCTCACAAGAATAAGGAAGGGGAGAGTTATTAACTGTAAAAGAAAAAAAAATGTTAAGAAGATGTTGAAGGATCCAAAAAGATTATTTAGTCTCGTATTGCCAAGGTCTAATGATAAATATTATATTATTTGATGACAAGTTTAACTCAGAATTATCTTTCCATATAAAATTCTCTATGTCAAAGTTGGAGCCACCCGGAGAATAATAGTAGTCATTCGATTTAAGATTCACAACAAGATGTGCTAGAGTTCGATTCGCCAAAAGAAAAACAACACATTCAATCAGAAATTATCTTCAATCGACAAAGCAATTGATGTGGTTTCTCTAGTCTAATCAACAAACCTAATAAGTTTTATAATTTACAGGGAATACATTGTCAGCTAATCATCATCCGACACGTAACCGCTATGTAAAGTCCTCGATGGGAGTAAAAGGTCAAGTCACTTTTTACTCGCTTGTCCACGTAGATAAGAGTTCAAAAGCAATTTCAAGACAAGCACTTCAAGGCCCTCTTGTTGCCCACATGGATAAGAGGCCAAAAAGGAACTATCGGAGCAATTAAAAATAGTCTTCCTATAGGATATTTTATGAAATAGTCTATCCAGTTGGAATTAACTATAAAAGCTCATCTTCATTACGATGATAAGGAATGAACGTTTTTGAACTACTCGCATCCACACTAAGACATATCGGATTACTAACTTGGGCATTATAGAGATCGAGTCGGGAAACTTCTCTCAACCTCGGTCTTCGTATAAATGGCACCTTGGGAGCTTAACATTTTCACCTTAGAGATACCTTAGACAACCTTGCACATACAGGTCTGGACTATGTCGAGCTGACCAAGATGTCAACAACTTCTTCTCTCATTATTTTGGCGTTAGAAGGAGGGCTCGATGTCATAGGAATGGTCATCTGCCAACCTTCTCAACAAACACTCAAAGTGAGGAGGCTCTGCCCCTAACTCATGTACTTTCACTCAAGGAGGCAATAGCCACCCTTGATGCAAATGGATGCATCTACCTCGATATAAATATCGATGCAATACTAGCACTTAGTTAATGACCTAGGTTCTCATTCTTGTGGATGATCCCGAGCCACCTATTCATCCCTATTGAGGTATTCTTAAACCTCACCTAACAAGTGTAATGGGCACAATATAAGCCATCAATCTACTTTTGACCTAGCTAATCCAATGGGCAATGCCACTAGCTTAATTATAGTCAATAGCTCAATCACTGTCGACATCAGTGCCCATCAAGGTTCCTGCACCCAACGTAGTATTGACATCCTAAGAACGCTCAAGACCCATCGAACCATCGGCCAAGGGGGACACTTCACTCTCGACCATGGAGTTTAGTGGACCACACCACTACTCTACCTTATCTGAATTCGAGACACAATTGGTAGATTCAATGGATGATTCCCTTCGAATCCAACTATGATAGATATATCGATACTTGGAGAAGATAAGATAAGAATTTTAACAATCCAAAGGGGAAATGCTAATCAACCTCACCTCAGGTCGGTCCTCATTCACCTAGAAAATTTAAGAGGAACCAATCCTGATGAGCTTTTGCCTCTCGTCGTTGGAGGTATTTGATGGTAGTACCAACTCGATGGAGCATATTACCACTTTTTGCACACAAATGTCATTGTACAACACTTCAGACGGCCTAAAGTATTGTATCTTCCCGACCACGTTAAGAGACTCGACATGAGAATGATACACTTATCTGAAGTCGCTCTCTATCAGTTCTTTTGCTCAGCTCATAAGAGAATTTGAGCTTCACTTCCTTAGGAATATGTGCCCGAGGCCATCGATGGTAATGCTCCTCGGACTTGGGCAAGGGGAGGAGGTAATGCTCTTAGACTTCATCGCTCGGTTCACTAAAAAAATCTAAGACATAGAAGATGCTCATTCATCGTTCTTAATATAGGCCTTTATGATGTGATTTAAGTCCTCATCTTTTCTAGTCATTGGTAGAGAGGCCACCAATGATGCTACTAGAGATACTTTAGAGAACCAATCAATACATCGCCGTCGAGACAATAGTCTCGGATAAGTATGAGAAACCATGCAAAAGGATGAGAGGGGAGCGACTACAAGCCGTCCCGACCTCGAGATCACCACAGTGAAGGAGAAATAAATAACCCGAGTTGCCTCACCCAAGATTTGAGCTAACCTCCCTGAATATGACTATAATTGAATTTTTTTACAAATAAAAGACCTTGTTAGAGAAAAGAAATAGATCCAAATACTAAACTTCCACTGTGATTACAA
Organism: Musa itinerans; assembly: GCA_001649415.1. NCBI lineage: Eukaryota > Viridiplantae > Streptophyta > Magnoliopsida > Zingiberales > Musaceae > Musa > Musa itinerans. The sequence goes on from LVTN01000331.1 coordinate 29,959, forward strand.
CTATGACATGGAGGATTGTTGTGACTTGAAAGAGCATATTGAAGAGCTCATATGTCGGGGATATCTTAGGCGATTCGTCCAAAGACGCGGGAATCTTCACCTCGACCTTAGTGATTAATGGAGAGACAGATTAACATCATCATTAGTGGACCCATCTTAGGAGGAGATAGCTCTTTGGGTCCTAAAGTTTACACCTGAGTTACTATCAAAAAGTGCTTGAAGACGAGAGACAATTCGGAGATAACTTTCAAGGAGGAAGAGATGAAGTACCTTGACTCGAACCATAGTAATGCCTTAGTAGTCTTTGTTAAGCATGATCAATGCTTGAGTGAAGAGGGTCATAATCGATATAGGTAGCTTTGTTAATCCTTTACTTTGATACTTTCCAAAAACTCAAACTCTCAACTAATAGCCTCACCCCTATAACTTTTTCACTGATAAGGTTCACTAGCAACTCGATCTCTCCTCTTGGGATCATGAACCTACACATTATCTTTAGGGATGAGCCATTCTCTAAAATGGTGTTGATTAAATTCATCATGGATGATATCCACTTAGCATACAAAGTAATCATAGGTTGGCCCATACTGAATAAACTAAAGGTGATGGTATCGACCTACCATATATTAATGAAGTTTCTAATAATGACTGACATTAGAGAGCTGAGAAGCAACCTGAGGGAATTGTGCTAGTGTTACCTTACAATAGTCTCAATACCAAAAAAAGCTCAATCCGAGGTGCCACTTATGGACCCAAAGATTTTGCTAAGTTGCTACCGCATCTAAAGCCGATGGAATTGCTGATTGAAACACCCCTTGATAAGGCCTATCTTGATCAAGTTGTTAAGGTCGGAGTGACACTGTCCGAGGAGGAACAAGTGCAACTCATCAACTTCCTTAGGTGGAACAGTAAGGTGTTCTCGTGGTCACTAAGAGACATGCCAAAAATCGATCTAAACATAGCCCAACATCACTTGATTATTTCTCTCGAGGCACGATCGGTGAAACAAAAGCCTAGTAAATTTGCTTTTAATTGCCCACAAACAAGTAGTGATGAAGTAGACAAGCTATTAGGAGTATGGTGTATTATCAAGGTGCATTACCCTAATAACTCGTCAATACTTGTTAAAAAGTCTAATAGAAACTAGAAGATGTGTATTTATTATGAGGTGATAAGGTATATTTTGGGCCCCAACAACGTCACGACCAACGCCGCACCATGCCATCGCCAGGTCAGCAACAAGGGTACTCCCACGCGCCGAACTTGGAGTCGTACAAGGCACCCTTCGGCACATCCCATTCCTGAAAGCTCGGGACGGCGTCGTATAGCGTCGTTCCGTGTGATCCAAGACGACGACCGCACGAAGGTACTATCTCACCCCTCGGGGATCGATTACCACGCTAAACCCACGTACGGTCGATCCTTGCATAGCAGTATAAAAGGCCCTTGACCGGCATCTGGCCGGAGAGGGGGCAAGAAAAGGAGAAAACACCAAGCACCGACTTAATCGTGGAGGGGCCAAAGTCAGGAACCACCTGACGAGGGCCTTCTGTGCAGGAGTGCGATCACCCTTGGAAGTGCGACCGTCCTGACCGAGAGATACCCTTAAAAAGACGACGCCAGCATCCCAACCCGTGGGTGTGATCGATCTCGACAACCCGTTCGACCGAGTGAAGACTCCCGACATCGACCTGTGGATCAGGCCGTGCTAACTGACCAACCACAACGCATATGTTCACCAACAGGAGGCATAATTATGGTACTTTATTTAAGGTGACATAATTCTGATACTTTGAGCGGGGGTGAAAGAAGGGTCCCGAATGAAGAATAAGAAAGATAAAAGAAAAGGAGGAATGTTAATACCTACAAAATCATCGCTTATTGATAATACCTACAAAATCTTTTACACCCTAAATTCACGTTCACCATTGTCTCCTTTTGTTGCGGCACGATGGATGCAGGAAAAGAAATTCAAATCACAAGAAAAGTAGCAGCGAGGAACGATCAATTGCGAATTCTATAGAATGATGCAAACGAAAAATATCGATTCTTCGATCAGGTTAGCTAAGAAAGGAAATATCCACACACACACACACACAAAAGTTGAAGATCGTTCCTTGAATCTGCAACGCATTTGGCCTCGAAGGACATTGTCTTGAAAATGAAGGAGTGGGAGGACGGAGAGAAAAGAGCTTACGTCTCCGCATCTTCTTCCGAGGAAGAGAGAGAGAGAGAGAGAGAGAGAGAGGGAGAAGAAGATGGGAAAAGAAAAACAAACCGGCACCGTGCGATAAATATACGATACGATTCAAGAGCGAGACACCGTTCCCTTAGCGGAGTGTAGTCAAGAGCGATAGTTGGCCTGCTTCGTGATTCGACCAAGTAGCGAGGGCGGCTTCCCCACTATAAGTAAAAAAGCAGGTAGGGAAAACGATAATTCTCTCTTCACCAGACTGTAAATTTGATGATTCACAATCTAAATCATGGCAATATGCAGGCGTCGCACTTGATATCAGATGCTGGACTACTGGGGTAAGACGGGGACGGGAGATGAAATGATGCATGCATGGCACATGACATTTAGACAACCAGAAAATATCTTTTGAAAGTTCTAGCAAAGTAAATATCATTTGAACGTTCTACCAAAGATTGCACAGTATTTAAATAATGAATAGACCGATGGAACCAACATTTGATACATCACCAACCACTTACAGTGGAGAAATGACCTTATTCAGCAAGGAGCTTCTGAGGATCAACTGTTACTACAAACCTAAAACAACCAAGTCCTACACTGAAGAAGAAAACGCAAAATCCTTTGCAAGTACTAGAACTGACTCTTGCATCAACTACTAACCAAATCCTCATTACTTCATGGCTGTGGATATATTCATTTGCCTGTAACGAAAATTCAAGAGGGAAAAAGTATGTAAACAGCTACAAGACGCAATAGATAGAAACACTAGTAACTTCTTTTCCGGAAGACCAAAACCAAGTATTCATGAAAACCCTTCTAGTGCATAAAATTCATGCAGTTTACAGAATACTAGAAAGGTTCAACTGTATCTAGGGTTGAAAATTTTCCATACCTAGAGCAGGTCCAAGGTCCCATTCTTAAGCTTGACGCCAACAATGCTTAAACAAGAAGGAAGCCAGTTCGGATATCATTTATCTATGAGTCAAGTTTAAATGACCTAAAAATTAAGCCTGCGGCTCATTTTAAGCTCAATTAGCCTTCTATATCTAATTTGACCTTTTATATGGAAGGTAGGCAGAATTTGATCAAAGTTATAAGCTCCACTATAAAATGCCAACCTGGTAAAAAATGCAACTAATGGATTTCCTATAGTTTATCTCCAGAAAACTTTGATGGTTGACTCAATGGTACCAAACTGAAGGAGTCTTAAAAGGTAACTGATGAAAGTGCACTGGAAGATAATGAGAGTTGGGATAATTTCACCATTATCATGTTATAGATTAATACAGAAAGAGACAGAATTGACCATAGTGGGAATTAGATGAATAGTTCGATCTGGATTCAAAAAAGCAACACAACCAAAGAAGTTATATTAGCTGGCTGGACCACTCGAATTGACAGACCAGCAGGACCAAACCCCTACAGCAATCAAACTCATACACTTCTCTTACCCTTGCCCTAAGCTCACTCCTAGTGTCTTACGGTATTCATCTTCACCTTCTCCAGCTTCTAAGTTCAGATGTGGTGTAAAGTCAATAAAATCTTACGTAGAAATAGTTAAATCTCAACAATCAACATATTACACTTTACACAGATAAGAAGAGAAGATCAGCGCTAAATTCTGAAACTTACTACACTGGAAGATTCCGGTGGGTGTACACTACCCCTTTATCACCATCGACAATTTGTCCATTACCTTTCAAAATCCTAGATGAAACACACAAAAAAAATCACACAATACACAAGGATTTCATATACTTGATGAACAGAAACAATTTATACAGGTATTACATGCGAGGAGTCATGATAGGCAAAGCCTCACAATCAAATGAATGAAAGTGCAGTGCTCTAGTGAACAATAAGTTATAGAAGTAATAGCACAATATATGAATATTGCATTCTTGCACATCAATGAGAAATAAATGATGCTTTGTGATCAATGAGTATGTTTTTGCTAGCTTTAGGAAATCTTTGTGATATTGAAAGCAAGGTGTGAATACCGTTCGGTCAAGTATGGAATGATACAATCAGACAGTATGCTCGATACAAGATTTGTACCATCAGGTACAAGGCTTATACTGCTTGTTACAATCAGCTCGGGACTTGTACTACCCAGCATAGGATGGTACAGGCCCTGCACCAAGCAGTTTCTTTCTCAGTATTCTTTTGGTCTTTTTTCGAACTAGGTATGGACTGGACCGAGCCCTGAGCAGTACAACACCAGTATACAAAACTGCGGACAATGCACTAAAGATCATTTACAAGGCCTTGATTATAGTTTAAAATGATATGTTACAAGAACTAATACTAACTCAAAAAGAATCTTCTTCTTAACCAATTACACTGATTTATTTTTCCTTTCCTTTGAGAGATGGAAAAATAGCATCTAGCTCCAGATCTGTCCAGAAGGTTCAAGCTAATTCAAGGTTCACAACTACTAATAAAAATGAAATTCCAAAAAGCCCTTAGTATTGCATGCTTCATGAAAATAGTGGATTTTGTTGACCAAGCACTACAAAAGCTGTAGCAATATAAATTGCAGCATTAAGTGCTTTCTATTGGAGGTTGCAACAAAAACCCAACAAAAGGAGAGAAAGGATTCCAAGAAGGTTTTGACATTGGACTTCTGTAGTTGGTATTATGTTTATCTGTTATATTTTGAATGCAATTTCTCGATACTCTGCTTTTGTTTTCTTATGTCCAGATCTAGAAAAGTTGGTCCTTCTTAATCCATCAGCTATGAAGTTTATGCTCCCTTTTGAGACATTGGATAATATATTACATATTTTTTTGTGTCTTCCATGCAACACATAGATTATTGCACTAACGCACCCTCATTTGTGTTTTTTTAGTTCAGTACTAGAATCCACAAACAATGATCAAACCATCTAAAAGCTCATCACCACAATAATTTTCTTAAAAATTTGCTTTAATCTTGATATTCTTCCTCCGGTTGGATCTTGGCTTTGCTTTGCATTGATTTTCTTCATTTTTGGAAATATCAAAAGTTGATATTTGGTCTATTCAGGCTCATTTCGAACTTTGAATCCTTAGAACTGTTGCATCACCTTTCTAACTGTATAAAACTATGCATGAATACCAAACATATCAAAGATGATGATGATGATGATGATGATAAAGTACATGCATATATAATCATCATTATATTTTTTCTGGAGTTACCATTACTTTAATACTGTAATAATTATTATCATGAAAGGGATCCTAGCTTCTTTTAAGTATATAACCATGTAAAGTTTGGTCCTGCAAAAAACATTCAGTTTACTTTTGCATAAAAACTTGCTGTTTGCGATCAATAGTGTAATGATAGCTTGATAAACACCAAATTTTCAAGTGTTTCATGAAACTAAAAAACCAATAAACAGGGAAATAATCATTAGCGGGACTAGGCAAAGTAATTTAATGTGAAACTTACCATCGGGTGGTTAGTAATCCTTCGACACCAACAGGTCCCCGAGCATGAATCCTACTCGTACTTATACCCACCTTCTCAACCCATAAACAAATTATGCCACAAAAATTTGACAATAATAATATATCAAAAGAAAAATAATTTTAGAAGAATTACCTCTGCACCAAGTCCAAAACGGGCTCCATCACAAAAGCGTGTGCTTGCATTGTAAAACACTGCAGCACTAAATAAGGAAAAAAACATCAAGCTCTTGTCTTCCGATATTCAATGTACACATATAATTGAGCTATCTAAGAAAGATGACTATAGGAAAGTACAGAACAACTGTAGTACACAACAAAACATTACTGTTTTGGTACATAGTTATCTGAACAAGCAAACTTATACATGAGATTTTGATATATAATTCAACAGAACCAACAAAAAATTTATTGACTTAATCTAGCTAAAATAGCAGACATGCAACCTTATAAACAAGTTAGTTAGAGAAACATTATCTTGTACAGCAACTAACCGACTTTATTTCAACTAGAAGGTGTGTTCAACACAAATCAAGGGGTTGATTCTTTGATCCTCAATATGCATAGATATTCCCCGCAAGGATTGAAATATCGTACCATACCGAAGTTTCGACATTCTCTCAGTACAGTACAGTACTGTATACCGTTCTGTCACGGACAAACTTCTAAACAGAATGTTTGATGTAATGCTTATGTATGTCCGTGTCTTTTGGTATGTTCATGCTTTGCACAACATGTAGAGGGACGATCGAAGGCTTAATAGTCTCATTTTAGTCAGGGTTGGTGGCCGCTTTAGGCTTGTAAATAAAGGTCGTGTCATGTGAACACTTGTGAGAGATATTCGGTCTGTAATGGATCATTTTGATCATTTGTTGTGCAACTGTTCGGAGCTTGTAAAGTTTGTTTGTAATTTGCATTGGCTATGAAGTGTTTTTGGAGATGTTTGCTTGTGGATCCCGAGTGAGGTGCTTTCTCTAACCTGTTTTCTCTTTTGTAAGTCCTAAGGGACCATGGGAGGTTTCGGGGAGGCTGATCTTTGCGGACGGACATACAAGGGTGCCGCACGACTTAGGCAAAACCAGCTAAGTCTGTGACAGTTCGGTATATATATATATATATATA